>PPKM02000009.1:0-282344 GCA_003707685.2 Ogataea pilisensis
TAGTATTAGTATTAGTATTAGTATTAGTATTAGTATTAGTATTAGTATTAGTATTAGTAGTAGTATTAGTATTAGTAGTAGTAGTAGCAGTTGTAGTTGTAGTTAGGAGTACGCTTAGTGGTGGCAAAAAACGTGACGAGATGCCGGATTGACAAAACGTTCTAGTAGTGGTTTGTTATTTCAAAATATGTAAACATGCGATTATGATATGAAGGGAAAGAAAAGGCTGTATGGACAAAAACACAAAACAAGCGAACAAATGTTGGCATACATAGACTTTAAAGAAAAGCAAATAGAAATTCAAACAAACAAGCGAAACATAGCAAAAAAGTGACAACCACCCCTCGGGGTTTTTTTTTTATCTTGATTGTGTTTTACAATCTTAGATACTTGCAAATAGTAATGAAAAGCCTAATATCCCACAAATTAAAGCGTTCTTCTTGAATCTCATTTGATCTGGACCGGTTCCAACACCGTACATTTTTCTGATATTTGATGAGGCACCACCTGAAGAAAATGCAGATAAATCAGAAGATGAACCTAATGATTCCCCTGGAGACGAAGAAAACAAACTTCCTTTTGAATCTGACGAAGGTAAGACTAAAGCAGTTGTAGTAATACTTTGAGAAATTGCTGGTGTTGTAGTAGCTTCAACGCTCTCGATGAACAAAGATGCAGAATTATCATTAAAATCATTCTCGGTTACCATGGAGGAGAAATTTGAAACATCACTGTTTAACAAGTAACTAGCAGCTGAGTCCTGTGCATTCTCATTACTCTTATGTTCTCCGGTGTATTGAAAATGTCCTGGAATGTCTGCTACTGTGTCTGCTGAACTAGTCGTTATTGCTGACTGTAATGTTGTTATTGTTGATTCAACATCAGAGGTCGTTGGAGAAGGTACTTCTAATTTGGTGATCTTTTGTAAATTGGTGTAAAAATTACCTGACGTGGTTGTGGCATCTATGTGATCTCTTCTGATTAACCCTAGTGCTTCCATCTTGGTGTGAATATTATGTGAAATGAGCGATCCCTTAGTTAAATTAATAGCTGTTTTAAAAGTGAAGATGCGATTAAAAAAACATAAGAAAAGGTAGTCTAATATATATATATATACATATATACATTTATAGGTACACAAAAATATAAACAGTGGAGAAAACTGAGTTTCAAATGAAGACTGAGTTAACCTAATCGAAGATCTGCAGCGTAAATTCAGGAACAGGAAATTGAGAGTGCATAGAGCGAGCGCTCCTGACGCTAGTGCCGATCCTTACCCCTGATGAGGCTGCGATGTCGTCTGGTCGATTTCTATCGCTGACTGCGGGGATTGAGTGAGCGTGTGAGTCCAGCTAAGAAGAGAGCATCGTGTGTAAGGGACCAGCAGGAGCAAAGGGAATGCGTGAGTCGAAAAAGAAAAGAGAGACTGAGAAACTGAGAGACTGACAGGGTATTGGCGTAATGCCGCAAACTCTTGGGATAGATAGAGACTAGCTGCGATCTGATGCACAGGACACCGCGTCTGTTTACAATGTTATATAAGCTTTTGTATACTTATGTTTTCATTAGTGGTTTTTAGAAAGTTGAGACTGTGGTGTTCCACTGTTAATATCGACCTTTGTATTTGCGTCTCTCAGTAACACTACCAGCGTCTTCGTATTTCGCTCAATAGTGTGTTTCATCAATGGGTCGCCGTTCTAAGGTAGATTCTGTTTTTGTTTCTTTTGGCTCTCTCAGGATGAATGACTTATCATGAAGGCCAAATAATTTGCTACATTCCAGATGTCTCCGATGGATCTTCATACAGTCGATGGTGGATAGTAGTTCAAATAGTTATCCTCGACCATTACAAACTGAAAACAGATTCAAGTGCGCGTTACGTCATGGTGACAACAAACGGTAATCTGCAGGAACAGGCCATCAACTTGCACCGCCTCAACACATAACCTTACAATTTTGTCGTTTAAAGGTGCTGTGTTTAGACATTTTCATCTTATTATCGGGTGATTAGAGCTGACGAACGACTCGATGGATAAATCTAGACCTCTATGTCTCGTAACTAGATTATAGAGCTTTGGTTTTAAGTCTGTTTTGCATTCTAGCAAGTCTTCAATTACGTATTAATTGTCAATCTTCCTACTCGAGGACTTTTCTGGTTTGCTTTTTTCTAGACTGCACTTACTCTCTCTCTCTCTCTCTTATACGGTTACTCGTTTCAGCTCTTTAGAAGTTAATGATGGCACTATGACAAATGTATCGCGTGCGGTGTTTAAGTTGACATCGTTCGACATGCACTTAGAAAAGTGCTGCTAATTCTTGTAGCTTTCCACTAGGCGATAAGCTTCAATTAATTCATCCTATCTACCTTATACATCTTTATATCATACAAATTTTATGAATAGTCCTTGAACAAGGAAACCATTGAGATTACAGCTCCTGTAAAGTATGAAATTAATTTGGAAATAGCTGTCTTCAAAATTGCAAGTTTATTTTCAGTTTCTTATTACTATATATAAATTTCTCAAGTGGGCTGGGGGCCACCAGGATGTGAGAAGCTTGCCTCTGTCGCACCACGCGGCACGCTGTTTAGTTTACAGAGAAAACTAGCAGATCATCCCAGTTTCATACTTATTTGAAACACGGCTTATTTGTTGATTACCCTTGCGGGAGAAGGTTTCTTCTTTGTTATTCCTTCTGAGTTTGCCCACAGCAATCCGTTTTTCTTAAGTATTCTTTTCTTTTTGAAAAGTTGACGTTTGAGAATTGAATCAAGAACACAGTTTTCAACTTGAATTGATTTACTAGTTGCTTTTGATCACATGACCAATTAAATGAGATTCTATTAAAACTATACTATCCCGTATGGATAAATAAGCGGAAGCATATACAGGCGAACCAAAAAGAATGATTCCACAAAAAGTAAAAGGAAAATGCACAACAGAGGAACAACCAGCGACATATGCTAAACAGTAGCATTGTTAGAAAAACCCCCAGGAACGATCTTGAACGACAAGACATCATTCTTACCAATGTCAATGGTATCTTCTGCTGATATTCTCTTGCCACTAACTCCCTCAATTGCACAAACTGTGACCTCTCCCATGATTATTCTAGCAACTTGAGCAACGGTTGTCCCTCTTTTAATCAGAGTACAATCTCTGAAAACACTTGTTCCAGAGTTACCAGTAAACGTTTGAATGTTTCTGACTGTGAAAATAGGTATTAGTTCCAACACACCAGCAGCAGCCTGTAATACCTGAACAACACCGGTAGATCCAAATCTATACAACACCAAGTCCCTTATGTTTTCCACTCTTTGTAGTAGTTTTTCGTCCATTGGTTTCAAACCGGATTCTTCACCTAGATCTTCGTAAGTGTCAACAAATTCAGTTCCTTCTTCATATTTGATGTAGTTCTGTTTAGCTAACTTTCTTAAAAAGATTTCAGTAATGGCGCTGGCCAAAACGGCTTTCGTTTCAGGATATTTCAACATGATCTTGGAAACATTTTTATCCGCATCAGGATGATCAATCTTGTTCAATGCCAACACAGTAGGGAATTTGAAATCCATAAAAGCTTTAACCACTTTAGTTATCCACTCATTATCCCAATCTTGTAAAGGAGGTAAATCTTCTATAGAATCAACGGCCTTGGCAATCAATTGACCACTAGCTCCATACCCACCAAACTGTGCTCTTAAGGTTTCCACTATAGAAGACTTTGTGGCCGTATGTCTCCTCACAATCGACCCCCATCTTTTGTGTAAGTTCCCTTCAATCCATAACCTGATCTCATCTTGCAACCACAAGATATCAGATATTGGGTCATAACCTCTTGTCGCTTTCCCCTGTGCATCGGTAGTTCCTGAAACGTCGACAACGTGAATCAACGCATCAGCGTGTCTAAGATCATCCAAAAACTTATTCCCTAGCCCTAAACCTTGCGATGCCCCAGGAATCAACCCTGCCACATCCAACAGTTCAATAGGAACGTGTCTTCTCCCATTCAAACACCAGCCGTAGTTAGGTTTACAAAGTGACTGTTTACCAAAACGGGCACAGGCACATTCTACTTGCAAGTAACCGGTGGCTCTGTTTGGGTCGATGGTTGTGAATGGGAATGCACCAATTTTGGCGTTTGCATCGGTTAAGGAATTCAAAGTGGTGGATTTCCCGCTTGACGGTTTACCAACTATACCGATTAATGGATCTCTAGGCATAGTAGAAGAACAAGTAAGAGTGATGCGATTATGTCAGAAAGAATGTAACTTTGAAATCAAATGAAACGGAATAGAAAATTGAAATGGCAGTCTGTCTCTGAACAAGATTGTGAGGTATTATCAGAGCACAAGACACAGCTCAGCGGTCACAATACAACTCTATAAACTTGTCTGATAGCTACCAGAGCTTAAATTCAGAAGTACAACTTCTCCTCCCCCATAAAAAACGACTGGAATGGCCTCTACAGAGAGTTCAATCTGACAAAAAAGACAGGAAAATTGAAAATTCTCAGTACCAGAATCACTGACACGGCACGCAAAGTGACAGACGTTTTCAGGTTAAAGCTGATAAAGAGGAGAATGAAAAGTGTCTGTTATCAGTCATCCATTGATTTTAGCTGTAATTATGATTCCCCAAAAGCCATAAAGCACATCAATTGGTTAAATTCGGACAAATAAACATATATACACCCAAAAATGTCAATTTCAGCATTAGACTCGTTTGACAGTCTTCCAGTCGAATCCAAGATCGAGCACCTTTCTGCAATCAAAGTCGCAATTCTGGGCAACGATAAGGAGAAGCTCAAGTTGGTCAAGCATTTCAGTGTGCTAAAATCAATCTTACTTGAAGAGTCTGATTCTCTATTGTTACATAACGCTGCAATTATTATACAATCTTTTAGCTACTTAAAAAAAAACATTGATTTTTTGATAGAGAATGAAATTATCGATATACTTATCCGGAGTACGGTAAAGCGCCCTCAGACATTAGCCGAGATAAATTTCAGAACGCTTATTGATTTATGTTCTTCAAGTTCAGTGTCAAGTGTTGATTTAGATTATTTTGGAGAAGACGGGATTGAATTAATTAACACCATTGTGCGAATTTTAGTTAGTAAGAATTCTTCCAAAAGTTTACTTTTCAACACTTGTATCTTTATACCGTTCATTAAACCTTCCAAGCAGTTGGTTAAACTTTACAAGCCATTAATGAAAAAATTATCAGTTTTAATCGCTCCTATTTTTGTTACTGTGTTGAATATAAACAATTCCAAAGACAATTATACCAGTTTTGAAGAGTGCGAAGTGAGTGAATCAATTCCAGAACCTCTATCTGAAGACGATCTTGACGTTGTTTCCACCCAGTTAAGTTCAATGCTTTACGCGCTTGCCTATCTATTAGAAGTGATTTACGATAAAATAAATTTACCTATTAGCTTGCCTAAGCCTTTGTATTACGTCTTGACTTCGTTTTTGAACTCTTATAATTTGAATATCAAGTTGAGTTCAGCTAATGTTCTAGTTCAATATACAAAGCTTTTTGTTAGTGCTCCTGAAAAGAAACTCAATTTTATAAAAATAGTGCCCTCATTGGTGAGCTTGATTAGTAGAACGAGGGATCTGAATGAAATTGACTTTACGTTGAATTCCAATTACAAGATTTCAAAGAAAATGTCGCCACTCTATTTATTGTCTCAAGTAGCAGAAGGAGACGATCACATTAGTGAATACTTAGTTGAAATTGATTTTTATGAGAAAATCGCATCTATTATCTTATCAAATTATTCTCATGATCAGAAATTCTTAGACGAAAAATCCCTATACAAAATATCCGATTCTTTGTTGATTCTAAGTTGTATTGGTGGGTTAAAGGAGAATTATAGAGAATTAGTGATTAGCTATGATATGGCTCCGATTATCACTGATTCACTATCCCGACATATTGCAATTTACGAAGAATTGGGAAATAAACTTCCTGACGCTAATGAGGAACTCATTTTGAAACTGTCTAATCGAATTACCTTGTCATGTTGTTATCTCTTAAGATCTTTGTCTAGATCTGCGAATCTTCTAAGAACTTATCTAGTTGATTTAGACTTGGTAGGTTTACTGGTTGGTATCTTGAAAATTCCTGAGATCACCGTCAAGAGTTGCTCGTTGGAATTACAACATGATGAAATTTTACTGAAATCAGTTGTTCTGGGAGTGGTTTCCAATTTAATTGTTGAATTTTCTGCAATTACTGAAGCTCTTGGCTCTCATGAAGTTTCTGATATTTTGAAAGATTTTATCAATAATTCAGAATATGATGCTTTAAGATTGAACTCATTATTAGTTATCAGAAACTCTTTGTTTGGCGACGATACTGTTTTCAAAGAAAATTTCAGAAATTCAATAACTTTTGAAAAAGTGTTTGAGCTATGTTATGATCCAAACGATAAAATTAAAGAACAATCCTTCAATATTTTAAGAAATTTGTCTGTTGGATCTTTCAATTACGCTAGCTCCATAGTGAGCAAATTCCCTGGTTCAAAAGCAGCAAAGAAACACGGTGACTTGACTTTCTTAGATTTTTTGCTAAGGCATCTCAGACAAACTACTGCTACTGAGGTGATCATTGCTATTAATTACATCATAGTTCATCTGGCTGCTTCCAATGTCGATAACAGATCTTTGATAATGTGCAATGAAGCATTGTTAACTCGCTTACTAGAATTTTTAGATGTTCCGGAATACTTAAAAAACAAAGATGCAGATTCGATGTGGACGTCAGCGTTAGAATCTTATGAAGAACTGGAGGATGAACAATGGAAAATAAAACTTAGTGTTGTCTGGATTATAATCAACTTGACTTGGAAAGAAGAAACTCTTAACTCAGACTCTGAAGTTTATGACGCCGAAGATGATGACGATGAAATGGACATCGATGACTCTGTGTTTAACACCCAGACGCCAACGCAATCGCTATATCAGAGATATACAAGTTCCAAGAATAGAGCTATGAAATTGATAGAACTGGGATTCTATGACGCTATTAAAACTTTGAACAGTCATTGTACTATTTCTGATTTCAAGGAAAGGGCACGTACTGCAATATTCCATTTGGTTTTGAATGACACAAACAACCAATCCACATAATTGACAGGGATATTTTTGTTTCGCTTGTTTGGGAGTTGTGTGTGTTTCGGCCATGCAACAGAAGCGAAAAAAGAACAAAAAAAAAACATGCAACACACTGTTTTTGGTCATGTTTTCTATGCATGTTTGATCTTATGGTAAAGAATGAGTCAGTTTCGTAAATGCCCAGCCCTAGTTCAATACCGTCCCGCATATATACATATATGTATGTAGCAGTATACACACTAAAAATTTCCGCTTCCGTTTTCCTCAGTTCAAAACGTACCTTCGGTTCAAAACACACATATAGAATTCAAATGTCCTGCCTCAGATGTTCCCTTTGCTACCCCAATTGGGAAGGTGAGGTTCAGCGACACTGCAGATGATCTGGTGCGGATAAAATTTCGAGCCTGCATATCAGTTCCCCAGAGTTGCCTAATTGGGGTTGTAAAGGAAGCATTTTGAATCTTGTATGCCAGAATCATGTTCTTCAATCCTTGTTTCTTTTGTCACAAGATTTGACAATGTGCAGGTAAGATGAGAATGATCGAATGTTTTATATTCTTCGGGCCTTTTGCATGGCTGCTTTTACAATGCAGAAATTGTTTGAAACCGAAGTTCTATTATGTCTAGCATACAATAGGGAGAAAGCCGTTATTAGTCTACAGACATATTTATTTGCCTAGTCTTTGTTTGGTTGTCAATACAACATATTGGTTTAAAGTTTACAAAATACAGTCATGGAAGAATCGTGATGGCATAGTAGAATCTTTGGAAAATTCTGAAACGTTTCACCCACAGCATATAAAAACATATAAGTATGTTTGATATTTTCTATAGATGATAGGTCTGGAAAATATTCTACTCTTGTGTTGTATCTTTTAAAAGAGCTTTTTTTATTCATCACAAATTTTCTTGTTCAAACAACCGGTTCTCACAGTGTTAACTAAAACTTAGACACTCATAACTCGCAGCGAACACCCAAAATGAGAGCTTTTCAATCAATATTTTCTCTCGTTTTCCTCTTCACACAAGTTTTAGCTGAAGACTATACCACAATCCTCACACGTTCCTGCTATGCCGGAAACAGAGTTTGTATTTCAACCACAAAATATGGATCAATAACTACTGTTACGCAACCAACAACAACTTTCGAAACTTACTCAACTGTCACCTACATTCCGACTTGGGTCACCATCTCAGGTGAAGGTACTTGGCAACAACAGAGTTTTTCTACCTCAGTTAATGAATTAGGCCAAACTACAGTTGTTTTAACTTGGTGTCCGATCCCAGGTGTCACCACCACTACAACGACTGTCACAGATGTCACAGATATTACAAGTGTTGATGTTACAACGATCACCAGAACGAGACCTTGTAATTCACCATACACTAGAACTGCAACTGTGACGGAGACTGTGACCAGTACTGACTCCGAGGGTGCAACAATCACAACAACTTTGACTTCAGTGACTAGTTATTTGACCACAAAAATTTGTCCCGTTTCTTCTTCTGATGATGTGTTACCTAGCTCAAGTGCTTCAATTAGCTTACCAACCTCTTCAAGTTCATCTGATCTCTCTACATCTTCGTCTGCTTCCTTGGCAGCACCATCCTCGAGTGAAGTCTCACCTTCACCTTCTACATCTTCCAGTGCTGTTCCACCTTCTTCATCAATTGAGACTCCACCACCTCCATCATCCAGTACTGTGCCACCTTCTTCATCAATTGAGACTCCACCACCTTTATCATCCAGTATTCCACCACCTTCATCAATTGAGACTCCACCGCCTTCACCGTCCAGTGCTGTTCCACCACCTTCATCGTCCAGTGCTGTTCCACCACCTTCATCGTCCAGTGCTGTTCCACCACCTTCATCCGTCCAGTGCTGTTCCACCACCTTCATCGTCCAGTGCTGTTCCACCACCTTCATCAATTGAGACTCCACCACCTTCATCAATTGAGACTCCACCACCTTCATCGTCCAGTGCTGTTCCACCACCTTCATCAATTGAGACTCCACCACCTTCATCAATTGAGACTCCACCACCTTCATCGTCCAGTGCTGTTCCACCACCTTCATCAATTGAGACTCCACCACCTTCATCAATTGAGACTCCACCACCTTCATCGTCCAGTGCTGTTCCACCACCTTCATCAATTGAGACTCCACCACCTTCATCAATTGAGACTCCACCACCTTCATCGTCCAGTGCTGTTCCACCACCTTCATCAATTGAGACTCCACCGCCTTCATCGTCCAGTGCTGTTCCACCACCTTCATCATCCAGTATTCCGGCTTCTTCATCATCCAGTGTTCCACCTTCTTCATCGTCCAGTGTTCCACCTTCTTCATCGTCCAATACGGTGCTACCTTCTTCTTCAATTGAGATTCCACCACCTCCATCAACTGTGATTCCATCATCCAATATCCCACCACCTCCATCAACTGTGATTTCATCATCCAGTATCCCACCTTCTTCATCAACTGTGATTTCATCTTCCAGTATCCCACCTTCTTCGTCGACCGTGATATCATCATCCAGTGCTGTTCCACCACCTTCATCGTCCAGTGCTGTTCCACCACACTCATCATCTAGTGCTGTTCCACCACCTTCATCATCTAGTGCTGTTCCACCACACTCATCATCTAGTGCTGTTCCACCACACTCATCATCAAATGTATCGACATCATCACCAGCGGATTGTGGAGTTTCAGTCGCTACATCTCAAGTGATCTATACCACGTTAACGATGACAGATTCCCAAGGAAGCACATATGTTCTCAAGGGGTCTTCAACGACATCGTTCTTTACAGTTTCTAAATGTCCTGTTAACTCTACTTTGTCAAAGCCATCTGATACACCTTCTCACCCAACCACGTTCTCGTCATCCTTTTCGATTGACTGTGGTATCCCATTTGTTACAACCAAAACTTTGTACACAACCCTGGTCTCGTCAAATGACGACGAAGGTACTCTAAAGACTTATGAAGGTTCATCAGTTACAATTTATACCACAGTTTCTGAATGCGGCGTTACTTCTTCTAAGGTTCCATCACAATCGGCCTCCTCAGGTTCCCCATCTGCACCACCAACGTCTAAAATTACCTCAAAAATCTCAACCGATGTTACTCACCCTACAACAAGGTCGATAACTGAGTCCACAGCTACTGTTTCTGTTTCTGTTGTCACGTCTGGCGCAACTTATTCAACTACACCGGAGTCAACTACCCTTATAACTTTAACCGAGTCGACAACTTCAACATCTTTAGTTCCTGGCTTGTCAACTCTAGTTTCTGTTCCATCTGTTACACCGAAGACGTCATCCACAGCATCTGTCTCTATCCTTAAAGGTGGTGCAACAGTTACAAGTATCTCTTACGGTGCTTTAATCATTGGATTTTTGTTCAATTTCTTGCTTTAGGCAAAGTGTCTTTTTTTACTTTTCTAATTCAGCGTCATATGTCTTGCTCTCTATAATATCATCTTTTTCTTTTTGTTTTTAGTGCCATACCTTATATTATTGGCTTTCGTTGCTTTTCTTGATAGCTCAAATTGTTTGATTTCATTTTCGTTTTCGTTTTCGTTTTTATTTGATTATTACATACATAGACACTCTTATATTAAACAGAAAGATAGAACATTTCTGTTGGCTTTGTGTTGTCCTTCATCTTTTAATCAATTGTGTTCATTAAATCACTATTACATAGAAGATAAATCTCTAGAATAGTAAATTGCTAAGTATCAAAAAGCATTGCAGCTTCAATAAAAAGTGGTTCATTATTTTGAAGTTCAAAAATTGGAACATTGTCTTTCCACTTCAAGCATCTCGTCAACTTATCCTCTAAGCTTACTTCATCCACAGTCAAGGTCCAATGACCAAACTTATAACCAAACCTCACGAATCTACGTTTCAATTGGGAGACAAAATGCTTATCTGACCAAATTTCCAAAGTACTTGTCTTTTTATATAATATCTTGATCAAACTTAAATCACCAGTAGTTATCACATTCTTAAACACTAAACCCTTCAATATCGCTGGATAACAATCGTAATCGGCCAACTCATGACTATTGTATTCCGTTCTGATTAATCTTGCGAAAGCATATAGTAATGATAACTGATTCTTTTCAATCAAATAGTTGATGAATATCTTCCCAGTTTCTTTACTGAATCCATTGGTTAAAACTAATTCCCATGCTTTATCAGGTTCAGAACTTGCAAGGAATTCTTTAATTGTCATGTTTTTAAGGTCAACATCCACTGATTCCTGGAAATTTTCTGCCAGAATTTGAAATTGAGGAGAGTTGGACTTAAGAATAAAATTTGCAATACCGTTCTTCCATTTTAAACCGTCTAACATTTTATTGCCTGTATCTACTTCCGATTTAGTCAATGGGTTAAATAAATAGAACGAGTGGTCACCTGCTTGTTTTGCCTTTATATCATATTTGTTAAGCTTCGGGTTTTTTCTGAATTCATTCCAGTATTCAGTATCTGTGGCCGTTCGTTTACAGAGGATCTTAACTAGCAATTTCCAAGAATCGGTAACAGGGAATTTGTATATAGCTTTGATCACTAACCGATAAACGTCGAATTTAATGTTCAAGTTGTATTTGTCTTCGAATAGGTTTGTCAAGGCAATAGCGTTATATAATTGGTTCTTGTGAATTAAATATTTGACAAGGTTTAACGCGTATCTTTTGTTCCCACCTTCGCTTAGAACCAAAGATTTTGAACTAATGAGACTTTCTAAATACTGCCAACCTTTCTCAATCCCTTCAGAGTTCAAACGAGTGAGTAGCTTCTTATTGATTGAAACTTCTCTCGTTCTATCAAACCCAAGATACGTCGCCGCTTCGATAAACTTGGGCCAATTTTCCAAAACATCAAACACCGGCGTATGGACTTTCCACTTTAATTCCAAATCTATCAGATTAGCCATTTTCTTAATTTTTGGTCGACGTCGAATAACAGGCTTGAATTTGTCAGAGGCACCCACTTCTTGAACGTGGTTAATTAGGCGATTTCTCAGAATTTTGGCTAAATCACGGATTGTGCTATTCTGTGCTATTTCTACCAAACAATCTGCCTGCAAAGCCCATTTAGAATCAATATGCTCTTTATCCACTTTGGTCAAATGTTTAACTGACTCGGTCAACCCATAATTAAAAATTTCTATTCTTGTGAGCGACTTGAACAATCTACAAAATGGAAAAACAAGATACATTTGATCAACTTTAAGAAAATGTTCCAAAAATAACGTACCTACATGATACTCAATTTTAAAGCCATTTGACGTTGAATGATATCGCATGAAGTACCATGCCTCATCTAGTCTTCCACCTTTCAAATATAACGAGATAACTCTATTAAAAAGAGCAGGTGTACATTTAATCTCCTGCTCTTCAATATATGAGACAAGATGATCAGCATTTGTGAATTGCTCTGTTATTATGTGATCGCTTAAAATTTGATCTGTCGGAAGCTTATTGGATTGCAGTAAAGAAACAAAATCTTGTTTGTCCTGTGAAGATGTTAAAACTCCGTATATTGAGTTAATCATATTTGAATTGATCTTTATATTTGCCTCTTTAATTTCATTCATGTAGTCGACAAGATATGAATAGTTTCCGCGAGGAACAAACTCAAACAAAATCTCGTAAATTTGTAATAAATGGTGTTTATCATTTTTGAAAATGGAATCCCTGAGCTTTAAAACGTTCATGAAAAGCCCATTTGAAGCGTAAAACCTAGCTATCTGAATCCATACCGTCTTGTCGATCAGCGTCTTTGTGTCTTCGTTGTTCGTCAACAGCTGAATAACCGACAACACAGACGGCCCGCTATAATCCCAATACACATGTGATGTAAGTTCTAAAATATATCGGTTCACCAAATATCTGTCAATTTGGGTTAATGGAGCAGGTAATTTCCGTCTCACCAAAGCTGTTCCGTCCGATGGGGGTTTAGTTGACACTCTATCCACGTACAAAAGTTCTGTAGGCTCAGGTAGTACGTGATTTAAAGCTACCACTAATGCACTAAAACTGGCATGCTCAGAAGCGTCGATGAATCGGTTATGTTTGGCTAGGCGAAGCTTCTGTCTTTTCAGTCCGTTTAGCTGAGTTACCATTGGATTGGATGTATTGGAAAGTGCTTTAAGTTTAGACTCTAGAGATTTGAAAATATTATGTTCATTCTGTGCTGTGGTGGTGGTGGTGGTGGTGGTGCTGTTCACTCGTACGAGGATTTGAGGTGTATTCTTGATCAAGTTTCTTAGCGACTGAACGCGTTTTAAGGGGGTTCGTATCAGCATGAGCAAATCAGTATTAAGGTGACTTGTATGTTTCGTATAAAGTTAGGTCAAAGACACTATTTGTAGGGATTCTTGTCTACTTTGTATGAAAAATGAAAAGAATACAAAAAATCAAATCTAGAATGAAATAAAAATTGAGTGTGTATGAGTGAGAGGCTTGCGCTGTTTACATGTCTCTTACAAAGTGCGAATCAGTTTGAATACTTCATACAACTTTGGAGTCACAAACATAAACTACAAACATCTACTAGATGAGAATACAGTTAAAAATTGAGCGTAATTCTACATGCAGAAATTTATTATTAAATTATATATAAATAGAGACAGTGATACATGGGTACACGGCTGTACCGTTCAATCACTTTCAATCTCCATGATTTCATCACCATCACTTGAATCCTCACCCCTTTTCAAATCTTCAACGACTAGATCCAAATCTCTTTTCTTATCCTCTCCAATAAACTTCAAGTTTTTGGACGGTTTATTGATAGGAGTTTTCAAAAGGTGTTGATTTCTAGCATTGAAACTGCTATGCTTTTGTGATTGATGATGATTATGTTGCTTAGAATCGAAAAACATATTATTGACTCCACGATTGAATGATCGTTGCTGTTGCTGCAGTTGTTGTGCGCCAGCTGTGACTGAGTTATCACTCAAGAATTTTTTAGTTGTGACGTGTAAATTTAAGTCTAGAGACTTATTTAATAGATCTAAGGCAATTGGGTCATTCGATTGAATTGCCAAAGCAACGTGTAATACTTCAATAGCTTTTGATATTTTCCCTGTCTTCAGGTATAGTAACCCTATAGCTGAGTATATGTTGACATCTTTACGTGATATTCTTAACACTTTGTTAAAATGAGTTAGCGCTTTCTCAAAAAGGTTCAGTCTTCTATAAATATGACCAAGGTTGCAATGAATAGAAAACCAAGCTTTAGCATCAGAATCTAAGTTTTTAGCGGCACTTAAAGCTTTCAATAATAAAGTTTCAGCTTTGGGCAATTGATTCTTATGATAGTAAAGAACACCAAGTTCGTTCAATAGTAATGGATCACTGGGACATATTGAATGAGCTGACATTAAATATTCTTCAGCTAATGTTAAATTATTCATTTGTAAATATTGCATTCCTAAGAATAAATTTGGTAAGTGAATGCCGGGAAATAGTCTTGAAGCAGTAGCATATGCACTGATTGCTTGTTCATGTTCACCTTCTGCGGCAAATGTATGCGAAAAGCCTATCCACGCAGGACCAAAACTTGGATTTAGCATAGAAGCTTTAGAGAAAAATAATCTAGCATCATTTGTCTTTTTAATTGATAAGTAGTATATTCCGATGGCTAACCAAGTGATATGATGATTCGGATAATTTTCGGCAAGTTTATGTGCCATTAGGAATAGTTTATTCTTTCCACCCAATTCATGTAAGCAACTTAAATAGTTGGGTAAAACAGATAGATTCAATTCATCTTTGGATATTATCTTTTCACATAATTCTAAACATTGTTGGAACTTGCATTGAACAAATAATAAATCTGTACGACTTAATAATATATCCAAGTTTTCATTCAAATTGTATTCATCTTTCAATCTTTGTTCTGCTTCTTCATATAGATTCACATTATTATATTTGTTCAACCTTGTTGAATATAATAATTTGACCAACTCATTATTATTATCAGCATCATCAAAATTTAATAAATTAAGTAGTTCCCATTCTTCATGAGGAGTCATTAAATGATTGTTGACTAATTCATCGAATGCTTCAAAACATTTCACATCAACCAATACTGCCTCTTTGAAGCATTCTTTAGCTCTATCAAAATTATTCTGCTTACTGTATATTAATCCTCTTAAATAGCACATCGAAGCTTCCAATTTAATACCGCCATCTGGATTTTTAATGGAATGATCAGTTTTAAAAGGATTCACTTCTCCTAGTATATCTAAAGCTTCATCATATTTATCCAGCTTTAGTAGACAAAGACCTGCCAAGTATCTGCAACTGACAGACTCTTCAAACCTTGGTCCAGACAATAAATTCCTTGCTATTTGATAATTCCCATTAGAGAAATAGACTTGTGCTAGCCAGAATGCATCGTTTGGATCGTTTGTTAAAGAGAGAACTTTATCGCCTACGTATATCGCAGTGTTATAGTGATGTTGCATTAAGGCATCGTGTCTCCATAATCGAAGTTTATCAGCTTGAGTTAAAGGGATCTCTTCGTCATCCCCTACCACGTTATTATGACCTATTTTAGGAGCTTGAATTGAAGATTTTGAAATGTTCGGAGAGGAGAAGAGTCTGTGATGTGGTTGATTATGAGGAGGATTTTGCAAAGGTGGGAAACTGGGAGGCGTCTGGAAATAATCCTTTGACTTTTTGTTTGTCACTAGAGGGGAGATTGTTAAGGTGGAAGTGTTTGGGCTGTTTCCAGACATTGGGCTGTTTCCAGACAGTAAGCTGTATAAGGGTAAACAGAAACAAAAAAAAAAGTAGATATACACTTCTACAAGTATCGGGTATATGAGGTTCTTCGAGTACTTGATACTATGAGTCTTGTCTTATATATCTCTGGTATCCCTTTATCTTGATAAATATTCTCTTGTTATTTTAATTTCAAAATGCTTTTGTTTTGTTTTGTTTTGTTTTGCATTTTAGTGTGTATTATGTAATATTAGAAGAGCAAGAACAGCCCAGATGTCGATCGACGGAGAGAGAGCACACGCTGTCACGTCGATTACCTGCCACAAGCCGGGTAACAGAAGATTGCTAAAAAAAATGTTAAAATATTACGTAATGACATCTTGTCTTTTTTCCCTCAGCAATGAGTCAATGAGTCAATGAGTCAATCAATCTGCCAGATCTGGAAGGAAGTGAGTGCTATATCAGTCTCCAAGGATAACCAGGTTTTGGTGCAATTCATAGTGAGCTCCTATTATCTTCCAGTTCTTTTGACACTATTGACATCATTGTATAATATAATAACCTCTAATCATCCAGCCATGACTGCTAACAAAGTTATCTTACACTTGAGAGCTGAAACCAAGCCATTAGAAGCCAGAGCCGCTTTAACTCCATCAACCACTAAACAATTGCTAGACACTGGTAATTTTGAGATCTTTGTTGAAAAATCATCTCAATCCACTTTCAAAGCTGAAGAATATGAAGCTGTTGGTGCTACCATTGTGGAAGAAGGTTCTTGGGTTAATGCTCCAAAGGACAGAATCATCCTAGGTTTAAAAGAATTACCTGAAGAATCCTTCCCATTGGTCCATGAACATATTCAATTCGCCCATTGTTACAAAGATCAAGGTGGTTGGAAAGATGTCTTATCCAGATTCCCAAGTGGGGAAGGTACTTTATACGACTTGGAATTCTTAGAGAATGACCAAGGTAGAAGAGTTGCCGCTTTTGGCTACTACGCCGGTTTTGCAGGTGCCGCCTTGGGTATTGAAGACTGGGCTTTCAAACAAACTCATGACGACTCTGAAGAATTGCCAGGTGTTACTCCATATCCTAACGAAGACGCTTTAATTGCAGATGTTAAGAAAGTGTTGGATGTTGCTGTTGAAAAATCAGGCAAATACCCAACTGTGCTAGTCATTGGTGCTTTAGGTAGATGTGGTTCTGGTGCTGTTGATTTATGTAAGAGAGTTGGCATCCCAGATACCAATATTTTGAAATGGGATATGGCTGAAACTGCTAAAGGTGGACCATTCAAAGAAATTGTCGAATCTGATGTTTTTGTCAATTGTATCTACTTATCTAAGCCAATTCCTCCATTTGTCAACTATGATACTTTGAACGATGAAAACAGAAACTTGAGAACAATTGTTGATGTTTCAGCAGATACTACCAATCCACATAACCCAATTCCAGTTTATACTATTGCTACTGTTTTCAATGAACCAACTGTTCTTGTTGAGACTACCAAAGGTCCTAAATTGTCAGTTATTTCCATTGATCACCTGCCATCTTTGCTACCTAGAGAAGCATCTGAATTCTTTGTTACGGACTTGCTACCATCTCTTAATCAATTACCAGAAAGAGATACTGCTCCTGTTTGGACTAGAGCTAAGGCATTGTTTGATAAACATGTTGCTAGATTGTAATCACACCTATGTTTGTTAAATCTTTTCATTTACAATAGTTTGACCCCTTGTTTCTGTTTTTTCACTCTTTCCATCTAATTATAAAAAATATGTCTATTTTATACATACAAAATAAAAATCATATAAACACTTATGTTAATAAAAAATATGTAATAAAAAAACAGATTATTATTATTATTATTTATGGTGCACATTGTATAGTTATTTCTCCACTTCAACACTCAACAATTTCTGTTTTTGTTTTCTTCTTTGCTTCTTAGATTTTTTCTTTCTATCACCTTTCATCAAATGAGCTAAAGATTCACCATCACTTTCATACTCGCTCTCAGTGAAATTCTGGAGTGATTCTTTAGTTGGATCGAATCTTAATTTCATTGAACCCGATTTCTCAATTGATTCATTCACGGTAGTGACAACATTCAATCTTTCACCAGTGTCATAAACTGCAACTTGATCTTTTGTTGACATATCCCAAACAACGATTTTCCCATCCGAGGAGATAGATACAAGGTATGTTAGTAGTGTCTTATTATTCGATCTTTCTTCTTGATAAATTGTAAAACCTTTAACTCTATTAGCATGTCCTTGTAATGTAAATTCGGGTTCTCCTAAATCCTCAACCAATTGATTCTTTTCCTCTTCTTTATTATTATTTTCATCCACTTCTCTTGATTTTTCATCCACTTCTTCTTCTGCTAGTGATAGCTTATCGTAGTTATAAAACTTGATACTACCATCACTGAATGCCAACACCAAATACTCAATCTTACCTAAAACTAGAAAATCCATAGCCATCAAAGTCAATTTGAATTTCAAGATTTTCCTCACTTTGGCTTCTCTAGTCTTATATAACATGATTCTAGTCAATAAACCAACTGCAATAGATTCACCAGTTGAATTAAATTTACAAATTGTAGCTTGTTGACCTATTGTATTGGAACCTTTCAATTTTAAAACAGATGCTTTTTTAGCAGTCATCAAGTTCCATAATCTTAATGTCTTGTCATCACCTACCGAGATAGCGACTCTACCTGAAGGATGAATTGCCAAATCATTGATTCTTCCAATGTGTCCTTTCAATATACCGAATACTTCCCAATCTTTAGTTCTCCATATCACAATCTTACCATCTTCAGCAGCACTTAATAACCATTTACCGTTCTTATGACTCAAGTACTGTGTATCAGAAACTTCAACATGATCTTCTTCTTCATCATTATTATCATTATCGACTTTATCAGTAATACTTACTTCATTTGAAAATGCAAGTTTAGTGATAGATCCCTGATGTTGTAACAAAGTACCTAGTTCTTTTCTCTTTTGTAAATCGTAAATCTTGATGTGTTCATCATTGGATCCAGTGACTAGGTATCTCTTTGCAATATCCATTGATCTAATGGATAAGGAATGGGCAGGGAAGTGGAATATTGGTTGGAAGATTGGTTGTTTTTTCGTAGATTTTTCGATGTCATTGTCCGATTCTTCATTTAGGGGTAGAATTAGAGAAAGGCAGAGAACGGAGTGCTCATAAGAGCCAACTATGATTCTAAACTGTACTTGGTTGTCCATTGTGGTGTGGTGTGGTGTGGTGCAGTGTTTATATATATATATAGATACCTCAAGTCCAAACTAGTGACAAATCAATCAGAACCGAATAAAAGTCGGAAAGATCTTGTTAATATATAACAAACAAATAACGAAAGGGCCAAAAAGATGAAAAAATAAATTTTCTTTCCAAAAATGGCTTGAAAAAAAAACAATAGGACACAGCCCTAAACGGTGCAGAGATGCAGTAGTAATTTAATAGTGTGTGATGTGATGTTATACGAGTGAGTTATTAGAGACGGTTATCTTTACTACCACTACCACTACCACCACCACATCTGAGTCACTGGATTTCTGTTTACCATCTCATCTGTTGTATGCTGACTGATTTACGCATACTGTCTTAAGAAAGGCACTTGTACTACCTTCTTTCAGTAGTAAGCATTGCCAATAAGTTCATTACTACCACAGACTTACTTCTCTTAACACCAACATGGACCATCCCCATGTCCATCCCCATGGCCCCGCTTCTAAAAAGGATAAATCTGCCACTGTAAAAAAAGGACAGTATAGCACAACATGTGACCACAGTCACCTGCCTTCGCCTTCGCCTTCTCCCCGCTCCACTACTCCCTACTCCCCACACCCGTGCACCGAATCCTGCAAACTCAACAAAAACTTCTTCTCAAAAATTCATTTCTCCTTTGCATTCCCACACCACAGCGAGAAATCCCCAAACAAACACTTGCTAAATCACTGTCCCAAGACAAGCTAAATGTCATACATATACATATACACTAAGGCAACAGACTACTTTCTATTATCACTCTTACCTTTTGATATACCCTACGATTTACTATATTTCAGTTGCTCTTTTGATATATAGACTTTTCAAAGGTTCAGTGCAGTTTTTTGCAAGCTAACAAACACACTGATCCTACTACAAACAACACTGAAACATTCACCTCACCATCCAACAAACAAACGTAACCCGTTTGTAATATTTACCTACCTATTACTACTGCGAGTATCGTTGATACTGTTTCACTCATTAGTTCACAACATACCTCAAGACCTGAGTGGCAACTACTCAAAATTTATTTGTTGCACACTAATAGATTACCCCAAATCAATATATAACCATGGACGGATTACTTTCTTTGGAAACCCATCGAGACCCCACTCAAGAGTTTATGGATCATATGTTGAATAATAATGATATCTTGGAAGAGTTTCTTGACACTAGAATATACGATGAACCGCAAAAGCCACAACAACAACAACAACAACAACAACAGCGAGAGGAACAGCACCAGCCAAAACAACCTAATTCGCCTCAAGATGATTCTATGGAATTTGATTTTCCTAGTCAATTAGATGACATTAAAGATAAAGATTTCTTGTATAATTCCGCTTTAGAAACATCTCAGAATTCACCATCGTTGAGAGAGTTAGATTCACTTTCGCCATTAGGAGGTGGTGGCGACAAACAACAACAACAACAACAAGTACAACAGCAAACATCACAAATTGAAGATAAAATTGAACAAGAATTTCAAATGTTCATTAAACAAGAAGAAGAAGAACAATTGAAATTTGATGAAAATTTAAAAGATGATTTTTCTAGAATGATTTATGATAATTCTTTACACTCTGCAGAATTTGAACGTTATGAAGCTTCTAGGGAAGAACTAATGAATTTAAAATTTGGTAGTAACATAGGGGGTGACAATGGGGACACTTATGAAAATATTCGTCTTGGTAAATCATCTATGTCAACGGAAACTAAAACTGAAATACCTGACGTGACCACGAGTGCTCTTCCTTCTGAATACACTGCTGATTCATCATCGGAAGATGAAAGCAAATATATGTATAAACTTGAAGTGAGAGATCTTCCTGCGTTTTCAAGAGTGGAAACTCAAATGAAATTACAATTAGTTGTCTCTCCACCTCCTCCACAATTCTTACTACATTTGCCTAGAGATACAATTGCTAAACCAAAATTAACCATTGAAGACAATGTTATTCCTGAAAGTATTCAACCTCACATGCTGTTCCTTGACACTTATGTGGTAGGTAATGGATCAACTCCAGACTCTCCAAGTCCTACAAATGGATCTTCAAAAGATCCAGATGTCAAAATGAGAAGTTGCAATGTTTGTAAACGTTGTATGAGAAGAGAATTGAAAAGAGCCTCAAGAAGAAAAAGTGGTGTTGCTGAAGATTTCAGTAATTGGGACTTGAATGTTCCTAGAAGAGCCATCATTTTCAATTGTAAAGAAGTTATATCATTCCCAATGCCAACAGGTAACCCATCTTCCGAAAAATCAATTGAACTCTTGTCAAGAATTATTTGCTATTGCAGACATCATCATGAGCCTAATGGGTTTAGACTATTGGTCGTCTTAAAAGATCATAAAGGTGTCATCATTGGAAAGACACTAACGCCGCCAATAATGATTATGGATAGAAAGAAACCTATCAAAGGTGAAAATAGCAACGGTGAACAACATTCGCAATCACAATCACAATCTCAATCCCAATCCCAGTCCCAGTCTCAAGTTCAATCTCCTGAATTTCCGTTACAATCGCAACTTCTAGATAATCAACAGTTCAAACCAATATCGCCTCATTCTATCGATGAACTTTCAAGTGATTTCACAAGTACTAGTGGTGTCAATATGGACACTGCCGCATCAAGTATTTCTGCCAATATGCCAACAATGGCAGAAGATTCACCACAACCTTCCAAAAGACAGAAAAGACCGTGGTCACCTCAGGAAAGTTCCACTGGTACTTACTGCGATAGCGTCCTGCAACAGAGAAATATTGCTGGCGGTTCTCTTGCTTCCAGACAAAGCTCTGTATCTTCAGTGGTTGGCGCTTTTAACAATTACAACACCAACAACACCAGCAACGTCAAGAAAGAATTGTCCTCTCCTGCAAGTTCTGAAAATTTATCACCTCATAATCTCAATTACGTTAACTCTTCATCATCAGCAAGTGTCTTTTCGACGACTCCAGAAAAAAAGAAGTTTGATCAATTACAACATTCTGGATCGACCTCGTCATCTTCCAGTAGTACCGCTCAACAACAGCTGGCATTAAATGCCGCAACCCCAGTGGCAACACCAATGCCAATACCAACTTCAATTGCCACTCGATCTCAACCAATAATTCAAAGAATTATTCCAGCTCAAGGTCCAATTAGAGGCGGTATTGAGATCACTTTACTCGGATCTAATTTCCGTCCTGGACTAACAGTGAAATTTGGTGCTAGTATGGCATTAGCTACGCATTGTTGGTCGGATTCTACCATTGTGACTTACTTGCCACCTGCTTCGCAAGCTGGTCCCGTATTTGTCACATTTGAAGACATGAAAAAGGATGCAAACAGTGGGGTATTAGACTCTTCATCCCATCAAGTGTTCACTTATACTGATGACTCTGATAGACAGTTGATTGAGTTAGCTTTGCAAATCGTCGGTTTGAAAATGAATGGTAAGTTGGAAGATGCCAAGAATATTGCAAAAAGAATTATTGGAAACAATAACAATAACAATAGTAATAATGGTAATGGTAGTAATACTACGGGAAGCAGTGACAGTGGCAGTTTCAGTGGTGGATCTTCCACCAATCAACAGCAACAAGAAAATTACGACTTTACCACGGCTAATTACAATGATTGGTTACAAACTGCAACATCAAGAATCAAAGAGCTTGCTAAGACTTCATTGAATCATGAAGACATCTTACTGAAATTCTTATCAATGTTACAATTACCTAACTCTCCAATTGCTACTCCTAACTGGGCTATTTGTACCACGGAAGGACAAACTATGTTACATTTAGCTTGCATTAAAGGTTATTACAACTTATGTAAATATTTGATTAAGCACGGCTCGAAATTAGATTTCAGGGACTCTAATGATTTTACACCATTCCATTTGGGTTTGATCAATGGTCACAGAGCTATAATTAAATTACTTGTCAAGTATGGAGCAAATGCTGGAATGAAGTTGAATAACGGATTAACGTTGAAAGAAATCAGTGATTCGAATGTGTTAGACCTGATTGATTTTGCATCATCATCTGCCTCTCCTACTTCTTCAATCGCTAATATAGTCAATGCCAACGGATCAATAAGAAGACTATCAAATGATTCCATTGAGTCTGTGTTTGACGACGACGAATTAGAACCAACGTTCATGAAGATGAGTAAACCAGGTCTAAGAATGTCTGATCTCTATCAACAGGACAGCAACTCATCTGATATTGAAAACAGTGAAGATGACGATGGCTACTTGTATGACTCGGAATTCGAAGCTGATGATGAAGATAATATTGATGAGATAGGTGGTCAAGAATATCATGATGATATGGTAGTTTTGAGAAATCGTTCTTCTCATTCCCGCCATCACCGCCATATAACCAAAACTCGTCCTACAGAAGAAGACGAAGAAGAAGAATCAGAAGAATTAGATGACAACGCATCTGTCGATTATGTCGATGAAGGAAATTCTAGCAACAAGAATAAACATGTCACTGTTAAGAAGTCGTCACAACGTTTATCGATCAGTAGCCATGATTCCTACAACTTATGGAATAAGATGAGAAAAGCGTTCAGTAGTGGGTTCAAGAATGGAGAACAACAACAACAACAACAACAACAACAGAACCGCAACTCTAACCCGAATGAGATCTTGCCTTCTTATGATGAATTATACCCTCATAGTTCTTCGTCTCCAAAAACATTGATTAATTTCAGACCTCTTGATGACGACAAACAACAACAACAAGGTTCATCATCAACAACAACAACAACAACAACAACTGCAGTAATACCGACAACTAATAGTTCATCATCCACTGTTGACCCTGTGATTTCTTTGAAATCATCTCCAAAGACCTTCAACTCGGACAAGCGTTTGTTGTTCTTCTGGCTACCTTTCATGTTGCTTCTTTCGTTGATTCTAATTGGAAACCAATTGCAACTTATTAACGTTGACTCTTTTGACAAATTTGCTGAATTTGTGGATGGCTTGAGAAATTCCGTTGGTGGTTTCATGATTGGGAAAGATAGAATCACGGAGTTGTTGAATGATAATATTAATTATGGAAGAGAGAGGATGGGTAATTTACTGAATGATGTTAATGATGTCGTCTTGACTGCAGTAGCAGGCCGTTAGGTTGTATTGTATCTCACGTTGTTCTTTTGATGATTGTGTTTTTTTGATAGTGGATTTGCTGTCGTGCTGAATTTTATTTAATCTTTGCTTCTTCATCTACAAATATTTATTTAATCTTTGCTTCTTCATCTACAAATATTTATTTAATCTTTGCTTCTTTATCTACATATATTTATTTCCTTTATATATATATATATATTTTTATGTAATCGCTTTAATCGGATCTCGTATCGTATCTTTCCTTTCATAGATAGCTTGTAAGCACCCAAAGCACCCATTAATTAATCTTGTTCTTCTGTGACTTGCCGACCACCAAAGCCTCGAAGCAAAGCGAAGAAAAAAATTGAACCATTTGACCGGAGACTCAGCGGCTCGTGGCATGCATGTGACTGAATCATCTCATTTCGTTTTTCAATCTGTGGTTTTCTTCCCTGTCAGTTGTCTATTTCCAACTATTTAGATGTTGTTTCAGTTAGTCATCTGTTTAGCTTTAGGACATTTCATAACTTTTGAGGACTTATATAATCCAGATATTATACTGGTATAATAATAAACGTTTTTTTTTTTTTAGTACACTTCAAAAGAAAAAATATATCCCACTGATTACAACGCAAGCACATTTGCATTGATCTCCGTTGACACCTTACCCACCCACATATAACAAGGAAGAGCACACTCGAAAATGTCCTCTTGGAAACTCACTCAGAGTTTAAGAGACCAAATATACAAATATGCAAAGTTACCACAAACGGGTGTCTCACTAAGACAAATGGTGCAGTTTGGCTCTAATCCATCACCTGGCTCATTGTTCCACGCTAACAATTTCATTGTCAAAGAGTTGCCTATCAGGTTAAGCCATCGTGTTAAAGAACTTGAAGAGTTACCATTTGGACTAAACAGGGAGTCATCGATTGAGTTGGTTAGAGATTGGTATGCTCAGTCATTTGAAGAGTTGACATCTTTACAGAAACCGGTTATAAGTGACACGTTGAAAGATTTGTTGTACAGTGCATCAAATACCCAGTTGATTAATAATTATCAAAGGGAAGCCACACTTAATAGTAGTAGACCGCCATACGTATTTGAAGATGATGGAATTGTTATTAATAGGTCAAGGCTGCATCATTCAACTGATTCTAAAGATGTGAACAATTTAGATCAGGTGCATCATCATGTGACTGAAACTGGCAGTGATGGCGATGACTATTTGAAATCATATTTTATTCCGAGTTTAAAAGGTATAACGTATCCGAATGAAGTTTACGCTTATAATAAATTAGTGACCGAAACACTTATGAAGATTAAAAAAAGACACGATTCTACTGTGTCTACCATTGCAAGAGGAGTTCAGAATTGGAAGAGAAGTAACAACTTCGCATATTTAGACAACTCGATAAATCAATTTCTTGATCGTTTTTACATGAGCAGAATTGGTATACGTATGTTAATTGGGCAGACTATTGCAATTAACCAACAATGGTCAGGAAACATGGGGAATGAAGACTACGTTGGAATCATCTGCTTGAATACAAACGTTATGGAAATCGCACAGGATGCTATAGACGCAGCTAGATTTGCATGTGAAGAACACTACAATATAATGGAAGCCCCAAAGATTTTATTATACTCCCCAAGTGATTTACACTTCATGTATGTTCCAGGACATTTGGTTCACATGTTATTTGAAACTTTGAAGAACTCACTAAGAGCCACGATTGAACATCACTCTAAATTGAACCCGAATGTTAATATCGAAGACATATCATACCCTCCTATCAAAGTGATTGTTGCCGAAGGGCAAGAAGACATCACTATCAAAGTGTCAGACGAAGGTGGCGGGATTGCTCGTTCCACTTTGCCTTTGATTTGGACATATTTCTACACATCTGCTGAAAAGATGAATGATCCTCTACAACAACATGATTTACAACAGCAGCATAGACTAGGTGGTGTCAGTAAGCCTCCGTTTATGGGATTGGGTGTTGGATTGCCTCACAGTAGATTATACGCTAGATATTTTTCAGGAGATTTGAAGATGATT
This sequence comes from Ogataea pilisensis, assembly GCA_003707685.2. Lineage (NCBI taxonomy): Eukaryota > Fungi > Ascomycota > Pichiomycetes > Pichiales > Pichiaceae > Ogataea > Ogataea pilisensis. Next base: position 26,334 of record PPKM02000009.1, read on the forward strand.
AGTATGGAAGGCTATGGAACTGATGTTTACTTACATTTGAATAGATTAAGTAGTTCTTCTGAACCACTCCAATGAATTGAAAGCAAAAAAATGTTTATAGTTAGTTAATATGTGTAACGTGTAATTTAGGGAGTACTTAGTAATATGAATTATTTTAGATAAAGTAGACAAAAAATAAAAGTGAGAGACAAAGAGGGTGGGGTGAATAATCGACAGACAGGGGGTACACAAATTATTTTTTGTTTGGCGAGTGTGGGGTAGAAGGAGGGGAAGGAAGACCAGTTTTACAGCCATTTTCAATTTTTTGCTGAGTTGTTTTAAATTGTTTTACTTCTACTTGTTTTTTTTTGTTCAGCCTTCAGATATAGCATATTTATGGCACGCAACTTAAAAGAACAAGTTACATTAGAAACGCAGTAGCATATTGTCTTGGAAAAGCATGGGTCTGCTAGTTTGTTTGAAGACATTCTCCAGATCGCCAGTGATTAGACGAACTGGTATTCTGACAACAACATCATCAGTAACTAGACATTATCATCATCATGAATTGAATAAACCGAAGTCAAAAGAGATGACAAGACCCAGATCTTTTTTATCGAATGGGACCCCTCAAATATCAGGAGCTGTGCCTCCAGAATTTCTCAAGTATAATGACTTATTTGTCTCCGGGAGACAACAAGACAACCTGGCTCAGCCAATTAATGAAATAGAGGACCAAAAAGAAAGCGTCGAATTTTCAGCAAATAATCAGATCGTAGAACTTGATAATAACGGTTTAGTAGATCCGTCCTTCTCATGGGAACATTTCGAACAATTGACAAAACTGATTGAGCCTGCGCAGCCCACTATATCACCAAAGAAATCCTCCAATAAAGTGGCCGGACAGTTGACAAGTGACCATGTTAAAGAAGAAAAAGAAGAGAGTATCTCACGGAAATCCAAAGAGTATGAAAAGGAGCAGTTAATGAACTTCCATTCGGGAAAATTAGTTGGAAACAAGGAGAATCCATATGGTGATTTCTCGAAGCCTATACTTGAGAATTTCTTGAAAATTGTTCCTTTGCAACCGGATAATATTGATCCAAAATCGAAATTAACGTTTGCTAAAGACTGCTTAATTTATAGAGGGAGTAAGAAATTACAACTTCCTGAATTCCCAACTGAGAACCTGACTGCAGAAACTTTCCATGATTATATAGAGAAATTAGTCACTCAAGACTATCGAAACGTCATCTCTCATAAGCAACTAATGAGACTTTTAAATCAATTTATAATTGATATGAGCAGCTTTGAGTTGGTGCTGAGCACTGACACAATTAATCTTATAGCTGGTTGTTTTATTAGAATGAGAAGGATAGATTTAGCCACTAATGCGTTTAATCTGATGGAACACTACAACATTGGACAATTAAACGTGGATAGTTTTAATTTGATCTTGCTAGGTTTCTTACCTTCGACTCGCCGTCTCAAGAGCAATTACACGGGGAACCAATCGTCTCATCGGACACTTAAAGAAGATTCTGAATGGGATACTAGTTTAGTCGAAGGGGCAAACAGAGGCATTAGTATCGTCAAAGTGTTGGAAACGATGAAATTCGCTAAAGTGACACCTAATAATTCTACATTTTTAATTGTATACGAATTATTGAGCGATCCAGTGGCAAAGATGTCGTTGTTGAAAGTCATGGTAACTTTGCAAATCAATTTGAGGTTCCACTTACAGACGATTCTGAGAGATGTGCTTAGTCAGTGGCTTCAACTGGATTCAGAAAACAGTAAGGGAGAGTTGATTGATACGTTAACATTGCCCAGTTGGAAAGACAAGCTAATGAAGGCCCAAATTATAAGCGAAAAAGATAATGGTAAGAATGATACATTTATATTCAACTCAATTGTTCAATACATTGTTCAAGAGTTGGATGATCCTTTGAGAGGATTGAAATTTATCAAGAAGACCTATGACTCCTCATCTCAATCACTAATTACCCCTGAGACTATAAGTATTTTCACTTCATATTACATAAGTAAAGGTAGAAACCAAATATGGAACTCGCTAGCGATGTTGAATTACTTCAAGAAGTATTACTACAAGCCAGATAGACAAGTTGATAAAATAACAAATGAAAAATTCAAAAAATTAGTATTAATTCCATTGTTCAACACTTTTAAAACGCATCCTTTTGGAGGTTGTTACAATTTCATGCATTTCCAAGATCCTTCTGTATATTGTCACACCAGCAAGGTTGACTTACAATTATTGGAGAATTACGCAATGCTTTATAAGAATTTAATATATAGCTGCAGCTCAAAGGGGACATTTGAAGCAAGCAATGGATCGGTGAGCTCAAGAGAGCAGAATTACTACTCACACAAAACAACAAGTATGATAGACGGCATAAATAAACAAAATTGGAAATTGTTTAAAGTTTTGGTGCTAAAGTACTCTGATGGTAAGATACCCGTCAACTCCAAGGATTTGTTAAATGAGAAAGACTATTGGTTTAGAAATAATATAATGAATATTTCTTTTGGAGAGACTGCGGACATGTTGCCAATTATAGAGACGTATGGGGGTAAGTATAGTGATGAGTTTTCTTATAAAGCTGGTCATCTAGGCTATGTAAAATACGAGTAATTGGCTGACTGATAGATGTAGAAAAATATGATATATTAATGAGTTTGACAACTAATGACTCTTAAAGTTGGAAACCTGCGGAAAGGGAAAAAAAAAGGATTGTTAGGATTAGGCGGGATGGTAATTAGGCAATCACCATGTCTGAGATTTAAAGATTAAGTCATAATATGATATATTTAGTTAGCGCTTAACCTCTCTTACTCATTCTAGTATATAACCCCACTTTATTGCTTTCTCTTATATAGGTTTACATATGTTTACGGAAAAGGACTCCCGCTTAGAAGACCAGAGAAAATATGTTCTATTGTTAACCTTATCCAAAATAGCCAGATCCTGACAGAAATTATTACCTGCGGAATTTCAAAATCACCTCCAAAAAATTGCCGCCAAAAGTTTTTGAAATCGAGTTTCCGCGCCAACCCTAAGCCGTAGAAATGAAGGGCAGGCGGAATAAAAAAAATAAGGCATTAAAGCGGAATTAGGCGGCTGGATAAAGACAAGTTGATTATCCGAGAATTCGAAATTTCTTGTGCTTTTTCGCTTTAAATTTCTTATCGTTTCTTGGAAAATGAGTCAGCCGTATATATGTATCCTCAAAATTTGGAAACCGTCCCCTTTAAAGCCCTGCTATGATTCCTCTTTGCCTTGAATATCGTTGAGCTTGTCTCTGTAAAGAGTCAACTTGCATAGATAATATTTAGATATTAGATACACTGCTGAATTTAATCGAAAATGGTGCTTGTATCGCATACTGTGAATGACAACCACTCTATAGATTCAAGACAATCATCCGAAGCCTCACTAGGTACTACATCTTATCAGATACAATCAATTAAAGATCCACGAGACAATAATGATCATAGTGGAATACTTGCTGTTCCAAGATCGTTAATCTCTAGAACCTCGTCTTTGATAGAAGCTGTCAAAGATGATAACGAGCTGACAAAGAAGGAAACCAGAGATATAACTGAACCTATACCTTTTTTTTATGAAAATGAGAAAGGTTCTGAAATGAAAGATGGGGCTGCAATGGAAGACGCTGAGAAACAAAGCGTTTTGAAGCCAGGCTACTCTTCTGATGGTGCCACATTGAACGAAGAAGATGATGGACAATTTAATATACAGGACATTATAGATAGACCACCAGATGGAACATTCTGGGGTTGGACTGCTGCTATCTGCGTTTGTATGATTAATTGTTTTTCATGGGGTGCTAACTCTGCATTTGGGGTCTATTTGAATTATTATCAAGAGTCGAATTTCTTCCCAGGCGCTACAATTGAACAATTTTCGTTTATTGGTGGGCTAGGTTTAGGTTTAAGTTTCATGCTTTGTAATTTTGTGGTTGTTTTAGTTAAGAGGTTTGATTTGAGAATAGTGATGAGTGTTGGATTAATCATTCAATTCGTTTGTTACTGGCTAGCTTCAATAGCTACCACAATTACGCAGTTAATCTTCTTCCAAGGTTTTTTAATGGCTATCGGATATGCTTTGCTTGCAGGTCCAAGTTTTATCATCATTCCTATGTGGTTCTTGAAAAAACGGTCCATTGCAACTGGAATTGGTGTTGCCGGTGCCGGGCTGGCAGGTATTGTGTTCAGTAGACCTTCCCAAGCGATTATTAATCGGACCGGAGAACACAAATGGGCCCTACGAATGATGGCCTTTGTTTCCGGGTTTGCTTTAATTATTTGTATTATTTTAATCAGACCTAGAAAGAAACTGAACTCTTCGGATACGAGTTTGCTAAAAGAGGTTAAAAAGATGTATAATCCTGGTGTTTTTTTGCAGAAGCCTATCTTATATATTGTCTGCTGGAATTTCATTTATGGGTTCTGCTACAGTATTCTACTCTTCACTTTATCTTCATTTGGTACATCTATTGGATTAACTGCGGAACAAGGTGCAATTGTTACCACAGTGCAAAGTGTTGCTCAATGTGTTGGCAGACCATTCTTGGGGTTTATTTCAGATAGGTACGGGAGGGCCAATTTAACAATTTTGATAACCTATTTCTTGGGAATAATCTCAGCAGTTTATTGGATTTTCATTACTACTTATCAGGAATTATTGGGATTCAGTTTTATTGCTGGTTTTGTATTGGGTATTAACTGGGTTAATTTTACTCCATTGGCAGCTGATGTTGTCGGTGGTGGTCCAGACTTGTCATCCGCTGTAGCTTTCATTACATTTACTTGTGGTATTCCCTATATTGTTGCCGAACTTGTTGGGTTGAAGTTGATTAGAGAAGAGATGAGTAAGCCTTACTTATACTGTCAAATATTTGTCATGTTGACTTGTGTGGTCAGTGCTAGTAGTCTGTTGCCTTACAGAGAATGGAAAATTAAAAGAATGTTGACTACGAGACGGAAACTGCTTGTCAGTAGACAGGCGAACGGCGAGGAGAATCTTGAAAGACAGGATTTGAAGAGGTTGGAGAGATATAATATGTTGTTGATGGACAATTGGACAGGATATTTTATGAGAATGTTATATCCTATAAAGGCCTAATAGTATATAAAAACATATAGACATATAGACATATAGATACATAGATACATAGATACATATTATTCGTGCATAACAATTTACAGACTTATTCTTACTATTGGTATGTACACGACATATTAATTTTCCAAATTTTCACTGGTTTTCGAGAATTGCAAGACACCAAACAAGCAGCGAGTTGGATTTTGATTCAACTGAAGAAGATGTCAGTGATGGTCTAGTTGTTTGGACTATCATATCTGTGGATGTCAGTCGTTCGTTCCGTTTAACAAACACATATCATATCATATACACACACACATATATACAGGCATAATGTCATCATATTTAAGACAGTCGATACGCTTGTTTTCCACGAGCAGAATAACGTTCCAATCGTCATGTAAAGAAGGCACCCCAATGAACTTGAGTTTGTACAAAGCTGGTAAGCCAATAGTCGCTAAGAAAGATGAAGAGTACCCGGAATGGTTGTGGTCATTGTTGGACAAAGAAGCTCAATTAGAACAGTTGAAAAAAGACGATTATTTCAAGTACAAGAGAAAACAGATAAAGAAACAAAACGTTGCAGCGTGTAAGTCCAATAATTTTATGACCAAAATGAAAAACTAAACGGGTAGCGATATACTTGACTGATGGTGTTGGTTTATTTCAAGTTAGGGATCGCCTGAGACATGCCATCTCCTAGTAAAGTATACCTATAGTTGGGATCCCTGAAAGAGACATAGATAGACAATTGAACAGGCGCAAGACGGAGGAAGGGTTTGTTTGCCTGCTTTCATATTGCACTGTTCTTCTTTCCTTTGCTTTTGAATTAGCTTGTGCTAAGTTACTTGTGTACCCCATGCCCAAACTTCCTTCCTGTACATATATATTTATATACATACATAAATATGCTAATATAATAATAACTACGACAAAGACAATGTAATGCGAAAAGGAAATGCATCAGTGCACCAGATGCGACGAGAGAAATGTGGGGCACAATGAGGGGTAAAAGCGTTTCGTTTGGAGCTAACTCTATTTCTGTCTCTGTTGATGTCTATTCTAATCTCTGATAGTTTAACTATTCTTCATGCTCTTTGTTTTGCCGACATCTACTAGAATGCTCTATAATTCTGTCATGTGGACACACAGGATGTCTTTCAAGCTTCCTTTTGGCCCTGTTTGCAAAAGATTCAAATCCTCAGCAACTCCACAACGGAGCCAAAACCCCATCCCACTTCAAGCTCGTCGTTTACCATCTACTACAACAAAGACAACAACGAACTCTTCTTCTTCAGATGGTGAGCAGCAATCAAAAAATAGAATTTTTGACCCAAATCTCAAGTTTCAACTATTCATAGTCGTAGGTGCAATGGGGGCTGGATATTCGTTAGGAAAAAACTTGATAATTCAACATCCACCTCCTGATTTATATCCAAGCAATTCAATCACTAAATTATCTGAGATCCCGATTAGAAAAGCAAATGAGTATGCGGATTTCCAACTATTCAAGCGATGTTTCAAAAAAATAGTGAATGAATTGAATATTAAATATGATGAAGAGAGTTCCATTTTGAGTAAAGACCTTGCTGATATTATTTCAGTTGAAGACAATTGGTATGATGTTTTGCTTAGTTCAAGAGAAAAAGGAATTGAAGAGAAGGATTTAATCATTTCACCAAGGTCTACAAAACAGGTAGCTGCCATTTTGAAGAATTGTTCTTATTTTAGAGTTCCAGTGTACACTGATTATGACACTTATTCAAAGAGAAGAATAAAAGGGAAAGAGATTGGAGTTCTATTGAAGTTCGATAACATGGATAGAATTATCGGTATTGATGAGTCATATAATTCATTAAGAGTTGAAATTGGCGGTCTAAGTGGTGTTAGTGGTCAGTCTTTTAGCAATTTATTGAAAAGCAAAGGGTTATCGTTACATATGAAAAGTCAAGATAATCAGACCAACTACTTGGAATTGTTGTTGGGAAGCTTAGGAATCCAATTGGGGACTGCTTCATCTTCAGTGGTTTTAAATGATAAGCTGGTCCTCCCAGACTCGGTTGTCAATGAGTTTACGGTAGTTTTACCAGATGGCTCTACATTGAATGTAGAAAATGAAAAAAAGGATAGTCTATTTCAACTCTTTCGGGATTACAGTGGCTCATTAGGTTTAATCACAGAAGTGAAACTTAACATTGTCCATGACTCACGGAGTAATAATAATAACGACAAACTACTCTTATTTGGTGTTTCGGATTTAGAGGTGTTCAATTCATTGAGTAAAGATTTAATCAGTCAGTACGGTTTGCAAATCAGTCTTATCGATAATTTGAGTAGTGATAGAATATCTGAGAAATTAGGCGATTTCAACTCATTTGGATTAACTTTTATTAATGATGAGAAAATTTATAATAAAGTGATAAGGCATTTGTCCAAAGTGAACACAACAACTTATGTCATTGATGAATTAATTTCAAAATGTATAAGTAATTCAGTGACTGACTGGGATCAATTGGAATACTACTCTTCTGAAGTGCCGTATATTGAAAACCGAGAAGCGTCACAAGGATTGATCATCTCACGAGACTTGATCAATTCTGGTCTTGAAACATTTACAAAAACTAGTAAGTATTTGGAAGAACAGATACAACCAGAGAACATGCATGAAAATGGAGGTGCTAACACCCAAAGTTCAACGGGAGAAGAACAGGCGGTGCTGGAAAAAGAGTTTGAAGCAAAGCAAGTTAAGAGGGATTTGGTGAGACGGTTCAAGATGAGCGTAGACCCTGCTAGGGTGTTGAATCCTAACTATGGAATTCTAATTGAACAAGATAAGTAGAGTTAACAAATAAGTAAGTAAGTAAATAGAAAGAAAGAAAGAAAGAAAGAATCACTTGATGTCAGTCACAGGTTAGTGTTACCCTGCTTCAGCTTCCCAATCGGGCCAGCTTTTCTCTCGCATCGGCTTCTGGCAAATTCCGCAGAGTTGCTAACAAAAATCTTTTGCTTCTCCCCAGACGTCACAAAACAAATAAATAAATTTAAATCTGAAAGTTACCTGAGGATAAATAAAGGAAAGGAAACAAAGGACAAAGGTTCAGACTGCATCAACCGCGCAGACAGACGTAATTGAGACATCAGCAAGGTAGTAAACTGGGCACTCTACATATCCATATACATATACGTACAAGCATATACACATATTTTTGCACCTTTGTCACGTTCACTGTTGCATGGACCGATTTTATACCACTTCACTCCACTCCACTCCTTTATCATCAAAGTTAAGGTATCCCTGATTTTTCTATACCAGTATTAGTTTTTCGTATACGAACAAGAGCGAGAATTTCAGTATACCGATATCCTTTCATCCAATTTTTTTAGGGTTCCTTCTGTCAACTTAATACACATTTTATGGGTACTACCTTTTTTTTTTTTTTAGTTTTCTGATTTATACATCTTAATTAGCTAAAAGTTTCTTGTTCTAGTGTGGTATCGTTTCTTTCTTTCTGTCTTGTCATCTTTTAAATTTATAGATGCCATCAGTTGCCGAATCTTCAATTCCAAACATTTTGAATTCAAGAAACTCGAACGAACCATCTAGGATCATCCCAAACGTTGAGCCTAACAGCATCGACACAGACAACGACACCTCCGATCTTAATAATTCCCCAATTGTTCTGAGACAATTCCAACGGCGACAAGACCCTTCAAGTTCAATGCCACCTCCTCCTCCACCACCACAATATCTACAGAACTCTGATCCCGTCAACCTTAATCCTAGCAATAATGCAAGCCTTGATAACTTTGAATCGCAAATCATATCTACTCCTGTCATCGACCAACTGAACCTGGAGGCTAATTTGTTGGATCCAATAGGTACAACGGGTACAACGGGTACAACGGGAAATGGTCCAGCAGCTAGTCCTTCCACTGTCTATCCTTTTCAAGGTCTACCGGAGATACCTCCTATCACTGAATTACCACCGAGCGAAGCAGAAGCACTACTAGCTCAGTCTGTGTCTCCGATAATTACAACACCGTTATCCATAACAGGGAGTACAGCTGCTCAACCAACGGTAATCACTCCAGAGTTTCAACAATTGACTACTTACGTTAATGGAATTAATAATATCAATCACAATAATAATAAAAACAATTACGCCATTTCGAGATTCAACAGCGATGGTAACAATTTTAGTAATAGTGTTAATCCACAAACAACTCTACCTTATACCTTATCTAATACTGACAATGGGAACAAGAGTGTTAGCTTAAGCAAGATTAATAAATCAGCCCCCTCTGGAACGGCCACAACAAGTTCATCCTCTACAACCATCTCGGCAAACCTTGAAAATTCAGCTGTTAAATCGTTAACTTTTAAAAAACCAAAGCTGAAGAAGTTAACAAACGCACCATCAGTACCACCTAAGAGACCTGCATTTGTGATGAAATTATGGAATATGGTTAATGATGATTCTAATTCCAAATACATTTCGTGGTTACCTAATGGTGAAGCATTCCAAGTAAACGATCGTGAAAATTTCATGAAGTTTGTGTTACCTAAATACTTCAAACATAATAATTTTGCCTCTTTTGTGAGGCAATTGAACATGTATGGATGGCATAAAATTCAAGATGTTACGTCTGGGTCATTAGTACAAAATGACGAAATCTGGCAGTTTGAAAATCCAAATTTCATTAGAGATAAAGAAGGTTTATTAGACAATATAGTTAGAAATAAATCTTCTAAAGAAGGTGAGGATGAAGAAGTCGATATCAATGCATTACTCATGGAATTAGAAAGCATGAGACAAAAACAGAGAATGATTGCTGATGACTTAAGAAGAGTAGTTCAAGATAATGAATTATTATGGAAAGAGAATTTTATGGCCAGAGAAAGACATAAAGCTCAATCTGATACATTGGAAAAGATTTTGAGATTTTTAGCTACTTTATACGGAAATGGATCTTCGAAGTTTTTAGAAAATGTTGCTGGCAGCAGTGGTGGTGGAGAAGTGTTGGACATGGTTACGACCAGATACAACAATGATTTCAATCAGCATCATCAACAACAGCAACAACAACAACAACAACAACAACAACAACAACAGCAGCAGCAGCAACAACAGAAACAGCAGCAGCCGCAGTATCATCAGCAACCAAAACAACAGCAGCGACAGCAGTATACTCAACAAAATATGCTCAGTAACAACAATGACGCTTATGGTTATTCCGCTCCATACCAAAACACAGATAACAGATTAATGTTGATGAATTCAGCCCATAATGATTCTATTTCCTCAAGAATTTCTCAATTAGATAGTGTTAGCCCTGAAAACGTGCGTCAATCAAGTTTATCCACTAGTACTAATAATAATGACATTAATGAGTCTCCAATTCAGGAGATTCGTAGGGGCCCTGAGAATAGAAACATCGACAAATATGATAACATTGGTAATCCTAATACTAGTGGTTACAATTCAGGGTATCAGCATTTGCAACAGTTACAACAGATTCAAAACCAATTACAGGCGATACAGTCTCCTAGTGGATTAATGAATTCACCAAGATCATATTTCTCTGAGGCCAATCATCTCTCTCCACAGCCTTCAATGATACCGCAATCTCCGCTAGTCGCACAACAACAACCACAACAGCAGCAATCTTACAATTCTCCACCACCGTTGCCTCAACATCATCAACAGCCTGGTCCTATGGCGCAACAAGCTCCTCCACTGGGAAAAGTGCCATCGACGGAACACTTGATTGGAAATATCAACAATCAATTAAACAAGCAACAGTCTCAATTCAAGCAAATAAACGATTGGATAACCAAACTTACCAATAATATGAACAAAAACAGTGATGAAATTAATAGCGGTCAAACTCCAACCAACATTGATGATTTCAAAGTTGAAGATTTTTTGATCCCCCAATCCCCAGAGATTATCAGAGATCTTAGCAATAATATTAACAATCCTGGTGATCTGCCAAGCAGCCATTCAAGCAGATTTGATGAAGTTTTTGATGATCAATATTATGATAATAGCTCTCTTGTTGATCCTGTTGCTGCTACGAACAAAAGGAATAGATCATCGAGCGATGGTAGTGAGATTAACGCCAGTAAGTTATCAATGATCCATGATAATAATAATGGCGACGATAAACTTGATAAATCAAATGCCGCGAAACGACCAAGATATTAATCAAAGATTTGAATAATTATAGAAGTTGCTTTGGAGTGTGGGAGTCATGATATATATGCTTTCGTTTATGGTATTTTCCTATTGTGTGCGTTTTCCCTGTTTTACAAGTACATATCCTTTGTATATATCATTTCCTGTCCTTTATTTATTTATTTACTAGTTTATGTTTTTCCGGTTTTTCTAAGTCTTGTGAAAATTCTATCTAATAGTTATGGTTTATTTATGTTTTCGTTTAATTTTTATTTCTCTACATTAGGTTTCTTATACATAGTATATCCTTTGGTTTTGTGTGTGTGTTTTTCGATTATTTCTACCTTTATTTTTTGAGCTAACAGTAGCATTCTATTATTAACACAAGAAAGCTACAAAAATGTTGAGATCACAACAGATCAGATGGATTGAAACTATTCTCCCCTTGTATCTCACCTTTTGGTCCTAGTGAATTCGCTAATTTGATAAACGTTTCATTATTGTCTTCTAATTTCAAAATGGGTTTTAACTCAGGCCATTGTAAACTATTCAACAGATTGTCTTTATACATTCGATCATAAACGGTGTAATCGTACACGTTAAAATCCTTCAATCCATGCGTTCTGGCGAAATTATTCAAGTCAAAGACAACTTGTTCTGTTAAGAAATTGTGCTTGCCTTGGTTTTGCTGGGTTTCATTAACTAAGATCCTAACTAACGACGGCCAAGTATCGAAGAACTTACACGTGGTCAAATAATTATTAAGTAATGATGAAGCTAAGGAAGCGTTTGTCTTCATAGCAAATAGTAATGTGAATAATCTTGAGACAGCAAAACAGTTATATATTTCGTTTTTAGAGATGAAATAGTCGTTGAAGAGGCCTATAGTTCCGTAATTGACTACACATTCAGGCAAATTCTCGTCAAAATGGTACTTTTTGATCAATTGGATAGCTTCCTCTAGTCTGTCATAATTCAAATATGAGGTAACTAATCTGTTCATCAAGAAACTGTTTATATTCTTATTCTCAACATTGAGTCCTTGTTGTTCATAGTACTCTAGCAAATCTTCTGCAGAACACTCTTTTGAAAGACAAAAAATGGCAGTCTTTAGAATTGGCTCATGGTCTATCCCGAAGTTATTCATCATTTGCAATAGTTGTAATCTCATTTGATTGTCATTAAACATACGAAAAATATAATACCAAGTGTTTTGATTGGCATGCATCCGACTAGCTTGCAATTTTTCCAGTCTCTTAATACGTGGCTCATATACGGTTCTGGTGTCCGCATAACCTAGTAAGACGTTATGGAAATCTATATCTTGAGGTATATCTGTTTTTTGTGTCATTATGTCCAGAACCTCGAAAGCCTTCATGTCTTCATTATGGAAATGGAAAAATGAGGTTATCTTCAAATACGATTCTTTTGTTAATGTTGTTGGAATTTCATTCACGATTTCAAATATGGAATTCTCGATGGTTTTATAAGTTGAAGGATGATATCTAAAAATGGTCAATTCTTGAATATAATTGTTAATCGCTTCAGGAGTCAAATTTGAAGGGACCGAAGGTAAACTAGCCTTTCTGGAAGTATCTGCAAATTCAAAGTATTCAGCTGATGATTTCGGAACAGGAGTTTCTGTGATATGTTGAAGTAGCTTTAATACGGTGGTTTCCTGGCCGTTTAATTCTATAATTCCTGAATCTAGCAAACGAGGAGATGAGTCGGGTGACACTAGTGAGATATTGGCAAACGCGTTATAGAAACATGAAGATGTGGAGAAGTTTCTAGAGGTACATGAAGCACTAACGACAGCAGGTGTCAGGTGCCGGAGACAAAGACTGAATCGGCGTATTCCAAGTGGAGACAACAGTTGAAGCATACTACCAGTTGTTATTCGAGGATGGTCTGGTCACTATATGACTACGCAGACTAGGCTAGAAACTGAACACAACCTGAAGAATAAGCTTGAAAAATGACAAAAAAAAAGAATGAAAATCAGCTGCAGGAAATAGAAGCGCCGATCGACCTCAGATCTTCAAACTCCGACCCCCCTTTTATGTGTGGCTTTTTATTATCACATCAACACGTCAACCATAAGTGACATACATGTTGGGGTTTATACCTGGTTAAGCAACAAACTACTGAGTTCGTTTTAGTACATGATACTAGATTAGAACTCTATATTGGAATCGAGTGCGCTATAAGTTATGAGCTCTAAAGACTTAATCTTCAAGACCAAGACCATCAACTGGTCAGATTCGACTGGCCAGTTCCACATGAACAATATCCTTTTACAAAATAGAAACGGTCCTTGTTTTATTATATCATTCATCAACACCTTGATCCTATCGTCTGAATTGACTAGCTATGACGATGATCTGTACAATTGGAGTATTGTCGATAATTCAAATAAAAGAAAGTCACATAGTACTCCGATAAAGAAAGAGAATAAGACAAGAAGATTGACTGCTTCAGATTTAATCTCTTTGAAAGAGTTATTAGTTAATCGAGAGGTGTCCTTTAGTTACTTATTAAACGAACTGACTAACTTGATTCTGTTACTAGACAATGATGACGGTACTATTGATATCTCCGGTATATTGGACATTTTACCTTACTTAGGCACTGGATTAAATGTTAATCTTAAGCTAAACAATCAAATAATTGATGATTTCCAAGATCAATCTAGTAGTATTAACAGTTTGCTTGGTCTATTCAATCTGAAAGTTATCCATGGTTTTATCTTTGATGATGCTGAATATTCTCTTCCCCAAGATTTGAAAAGTTTCGATGGTTCTCAAGATTATTTGGTTTCAATCATTGATCTTTTCCAATCAAAATATAAGATTAATTTGCAAAATAGTGATGTGCTTGTGGATGAGCAGTTACTTTCAGAAGAAGATCAAGTTAAGTTATCCAACTTCTATAAAATAGATAGTCTTTTAACTGAAAACAAGACGCAATTGTCCCCAACAGGTTTGAAGAACTTACAAGATCCAACGTCTAAAATAATTGATAAGAATTCATTCTTGATTTTTTTCAGAAATGATCACTTCAATACTATTTACAAAAATAGTAACAATGATTTGTATCTATTAGTTAATGACGAAGGTTTTAAGGACAATAGCGATATAGTTTGGGAAGCATTGAATTCAATTGATGGATCACGTGATGAGTTACTAACTGGATATTTCCAACTCTACAAACAGCAGGAAGAATCCAACACAGAAAAACAGCCTCAGCAATCTTCTGACACGGCACATATCGATTACTCTGATTATACGTTCCAACAAACTGAGTTTGAGACGAATGATGATCCGTTTGCTGAAGTTGGCAACTCTGATGATCCGGATCTGATGCTAGCCAAACAGCTACAGAACCAGGAAGACGAAGCTTATGCTAAGACATTGCAGAAAGCATACAGTTCAAAGAACAAAAGTGGAGGTAAAGGTAAAAGTGGTAAGAAGAACAAGAGTAAAAAGCAAAACTTAGTTGAGAACGATAACGAAAATAATGACACTAGTAATAGTAACGATAAAACTGGTGCGCATCAGAAAAAGGATAACGGGTGTACAATTATGTAGTAGCTGCTACATATACTTTCTATTTACAAATCAGTAGTCGGATATCCGAACAGTTAACAGGAATATACAGAATACCCAGTTGTAATTGGTTGTATTTGGTGGTCAGTTCTGCAAGAAATGCTGGGCCAAAAAAAAAACAAGCAGAGACTTATGTTTTCACTGCCTTGGTTTTGTAAACGCTTTGTGGCCTGCGTTCTGTAAATTGTGCTGGTAGTTCCGTGTATAATGAGTAACAACCAGAATATGACAAAGGTTCTTATACATAATTTCATCAATATTTTGCCAATTGACTTCATTCAACATCACAAGAACCGTAAAAGTTGATTTAAATCATTAGTGAAATCGGTAGACAAATAAATAGCCTACGGCAGCTTAAGAAAACTTCCTACAACACCCGAGAATTGAAAGAAGATGGATTTCTTCAAAGATATTGTTAGCAAGACACAGAGTATACTTGACAGCAATAATTCCTCCAAAAAACCAACCAAAGACGAACTATTTCGTCAAGAATTTAACCTTCCTGACACTGAGTACATTGTTGATGAATCATCTGCAGAAGTCACCTTAAGCACAAAGTACTTAAGAGCTAGACTTGAACAAATACACAGTAATGTTTCAAGGGATATATTATCCTCATATAGTGGTAAATTGACCCTTACAAATAATTTCCTTACTTTCAGAGATAGTTATGATAGTATGATGTGTTCGTTTGTTGTTGAATTGTTGACTGTTCAAAAGATACAGAGAATTAGTAGATCTTATGACTTTGCAATCTTACTCTTAACGACAAATGACTTAGAGATTACAGTACAATTTGTCGGCATAAAATCACAGTGTGAAAGATTTGGACAAAATTTAACTAAACTGTTGAAAAAGAATTTATCTGAAGTTTCAAAAATGAGTTTGTTTCAAATGGGGTTATACTCTGAGTACCTTTTATACAAGAACCATTCTTCCAATTTGAAAATTGCAGCTCCCCCTGCTGCCGGGTTAGGATGGATATTCAAATTTCCTGGCAATTCTCAAAAGCTAAATGATAGACTCAAAATGAAAAAATGGTTTGATTTTTTCAGAGAGAATGGTAGAAATTTTGCCTTGGTCCGTAACATTCCTTTTTACAAGTTAGTCAGCTATGGATTGCCAAACAAATTAAGGGGTGAAATATGGGAAACATCATGTGGCTCAATATATTTGCGTTACTTGTATCAGGATGAGTACAATAAGATTTTGGTTGATTATAATGGTAAACATTCGTTAGCCATAGAAGAAATTGAGAAAGACTTGAACAGATCGTTACCTGAATATCCAGCTTTTCAAAATGAAGAAGGTATCAATAGGTTGAGAAGAGTGTTGACCGCTTATTCTTGGAAGAATCCTGAAATTGGCTATTGTCAGGCAATGAATATTGTTGGTGCAGCGTTGTTGATTTATATGTCTGAAGAGCAGGCTTTTTGGTGTTTAAACATCTTGTGTGATAAGATTATCCCAGGGTATTACTCTAAGACGATGTACGGTGTTTTGTTAGATCAGAAAGTTTTCGAAGGATTGGTCAAGAAAACTATGCCAATGTTAAGTGATCATTTTACCAAATATGATATTCAGTTGTCTATTGTCTCGTTACCTTGGTTTTTGTCTTTCTTCCTGAATTCCATGCCTTTAATTTATGCATTCAGGGTGATTGATATGCTAATGTTACACGGATCAAGAATTTTGTTTCAAATTGCCCTTGCTATTCTTAAGATCAACGGTGAGGAGCTAATCAGATGTGAGGATGATGGAGAATGCATTGCCGTTTTTAAAGAGTATTTCCTTTCTTTAGATGAATCTGAAGTTTCATTGTTGAACAGAGACAAGATAAGATCTAAATTCGATAACTTATGGGAAGTTGCATTTAGAGAATTTTCTGTCATTGATAATAGGATCATTACTCAATACAGAACCAAATTCAAGAACGAAGTCTTCCAAGGAATTGAAACATTTGTCAAACGTGCAGAGATCAGAAACTTGCCTAAAACTCCAAACCTCAATCAGGAGCAACTTTCAAATATATATGATAGATACTACAGCGTCCTAATTGAAGGAAGTAAAGATTTTGCTCCAAACAATGGGCATTCAACAATGGATTTCAAAGCTTTCAGGATTTTCATGTCACAATTTGTTGATTGGATCGATCTGGATAGTAAGTACGAAACAGAACAGAACAAGTTATTAATAAGATTATATGACACGTGGGTTGGAAGTGTCAAGGGATCAGATAAAGTAAATGTGTTAACTTTAGAGAAGTTAGTGGTGGGTGTGAATAGGTTGGTTGATAGAGATATAATGAACTTGCTTTCGAACTTCATTGAATTATATGATGCTGAAAATACAGGAAAGATCAATAACGAGTCTGTCTTACAACTAGCGGAAGACTTGATATTTATTACTTCACCATGGAGAGATGGTTACTTACTTGACGACATCACCAACAAGTCCATTGAAACAGAAATAGCTAAGAAGATCATCGAACGTAAAAATCAGCTTAAAGAACAAGGGGTGTCAACATCTGACGATGAAGATAATGGAGAGGTTAGGCTGCCTACGGAAGTTAAATTCAACGAAGAAAAATGGAGAGGCATACAAAGTGAAAGATACTTAGCTTCTGGTTCTAACTTTCTTAAGATGGCATTCCAGTATGCCCAGCCGCAAGAAGATCCGGAAGAGCCATTGATTGATCTGGATGATGATATTAGCGACGATGAGAAAAATCAACAAAGCGGTTCTAACAAGCTGAAACATAACAAGGCGTTAGATCCGTCTCATCCAACTTACATCACTCCCTCGACTTTCAGAATGATTATATTGGCGGATGACACATATGAATCATTTTTCCAAAATAATTTCTGGAAGTCTTTCCACGTCAACGAGAAAGTTAATGACTCTCTAAGCTTATCTAACAACCTACGCGGAATGTTCAATAATTTCTTAGCTGATGGAAGAAGAGTGGCAATTGAAGTCAGAAAGAGAATGGACGATGCTACTAAGGTTTCAAGTGGGAGTATCAGTAGCAATAACAACAACAGTGGCAGTTCTGAGCAGAGTTCGATTTTGACTAGAAGCTCAAGAGCCCAAACTATGAGTTCTGTCCATGACGACGACGACGATGACGATTTTGGTAATTTTGTCTCGCCAACTACTGATATCTTGAGTGATGTTCCTTTTGGAGGCAAGGATATGTCAGTTTTGCATAGCAAGAAAGATGTTGAAGATGAAAAGAATCTCATTAAAAGCATGAAAGGGAGTACGTTGAGTTGATTTTATTTTTTTGTATCTTACTTTTCTTACTTCGATATATATATAGTGGTAGAAATTTTCAGTTTTTAATTATTTTCGTATTTTAATTACGAGATTCCAACTTAATATGAGTTGAAGAAATGGTGTTTATTGATTTTCGTTCGCTAAATTCGTAGCAATCGTGTTGATTCCATAAGTCAATTAGATATCAATTAGAAGATTTTAAGTCTTGATAATAAACTTAGTGAACTAAAATTGAGGATGCTTTTTAAGCGAAAAAGTAAATATTAATGGTTAACTTGAAAACAACCATCTGACACAAGAATTATATATATATATATATATTGACAAAAGATTAATTAATAAGAAAGACAAGAAAAAATAAAAGCCAAAAATCAAACGTCTAATACTAAACGGTTAATAAAAGACAGTGTATCAAAAAAATCATGGAGACAAAAAATGGAATCGAACAAACGAAAAAAATCAACCAGTTATAACATCACTACTTAGTACCAAAAAGTTTACGCAACTTGCCAAATCTCTTTTTCTTATCTTCCGGCAAACCACCTTCTGAACTCTTACCATGACCAGTTTTTTTAGAAGAATGTTTTGAGTTAACTTGTTCGCTAAAGAATCTTGTCCCTCCATTACCATTACCATTAGTGACCGCATCACCACTGACTGGTCTTGAAATTCCTGGCTTATTTAAGTGATCAGCACTGACGCTTCTCAATGTTCCTGAAGAAGGCTTGTAATTCAGAGTAGTGTTTGGAACATTAGCATGATGGCCGTTGTTTCCAAAGTTGAACGTAGGTAGCGGACCAGACTCGGAATCGGAGTCGGAGTCGTCAAATCTAGATTTGAAAACCTGAGTGGATGCAGGTCTAGATTGACGGTTATTTGGAGTCGAACTGTAACCGTTCGACGGTCTTGTTGCAAACTGTTGTTGAGAAGCTTGTGAATGTGGCTGACTGTAGCCTTGCTCCAATGGTAATTCATCTCTTAGAGTCAATCTGTTTTTTCGGACAGGTGCCACAACTTCACTAATTTTCTCAAAGGACGACGATCTTTCTAATTTAGCACCGATGTGTTCAGGATATGGGTTGTCATAGTATGAGCCTGAACCACTTGAAGGACGAGTGTTTGCTTTCTTGTACAGATCAGATGCACGCTTTTGAGCATTGGAAGAAGGTCTTGGCTTTGGTTGTTGTTGTTGTTGTTGTTGTTGTGGTTGCTGTTGTGGTTGCTGCTGTGGTTGCTGTTGTGGTTGCTGCTTTGGTGTTAGTTTTGGTTGCTGCTTTAGAGTTGGTTGTTGCTGTTGTTTACCATAGTTTTGAGTTGCCTTGGTTGCCGCAGCCAGGTATGGTGATACTGCCGTACTGCCTGTAGTCTGCGGATGAGAAACAAACTGTTGCGATAATCTATTGCCAGGTTGTTGTGGAGTAGGTCCGTTTCTCAAACTGGTATTGAAACTGGATCTCTTTGTTTCTTGATGCAGCTGATGTTGTTGAGAGGGTAATTTCTGCTCATGTATCGAAGTTCTCGTCTGTTTTCTGTTTCCATTTAAGTGGTGATTTGAGGATGTTTGAGAAGATTGTGATTGAGCAGATGATTGCAGATTCTGGGATTGACGAGTTGAAGGCACTTGATTAACGTTCAAAGAAGAAGAAGAAGAAGAAACAATAGCATTAAGTCTTGTATTTTCTGCAGTTGTCAGTGATAAATAGGCATTGGAAGCAGACGAAGAGTTTGTGTTGGTGTTTAAACCTGTGTTCACAGCCTTGTTCTTCTTCAGCACGGACTTTCTTCTAGGCAAGGAATCCGGTTCAATTTCAGCTGGTGCTGCGGTTTCTGGTACATTTTCTGGGGAGCGTGGTGGAAGAACATTGGCATCAGAGGGAGGTAACGAAGAGACAGAAGACAATCTCTTATGTGAACGAGCTGGGATTTGAATATCGTCAATGTTATCCAACACTGGAGATGTAAGAATGATTGGCGTTTCAGTTGGATTTATTGTACCATCGCCTGTATTCATAAAACGTGGAGTGTTCTCTAACGTTGGAGTCACACCCAGCGTTGGTCTCAAACGTTGAGCCATAGATTGTGGTTTGTCCTCGAGTTCCTCAGATTCTGATGAAACTTTTTCGCCAACGTCAGAGGATCCCACTTCAGCTTTTTCTTTTATTTCGTTCAAATGTGGAGCGTCATCGTCACCAGCAGTTGCTTCGGTTCGGCTTAATGGTGCAGCAACAGTATTATCAGCGACTTCTTTTGTGGTTGTCCCGTCTTCTGTAACATCCTTGGTGTAGCCATTAACTAATTCAGAATAATCTGAACTGACACTTGTTGTCGAACCTGCAGCTTCGACCAAATTGACTTTCAATCTATCACTACTAATAGATTTGTTCTCAATTGTTTCGACTTCAGTAGGTTGCTCACCGTTGTGGAAACTGCTGTCAAATTCTTCAACTAGTGGAGTATCAATTCTGATAACGTTTTCGATTGGTTCGCTTTTGGTAGCGATAGATTGTTCAGGTTCATCGACCACAGTGCTAGTCGGTAAGGAAACAAAAGCCTTCTGTTCAATATCTTTATCGTCTTCAGTGGTTTCTTCTTCTTCTTCTTCTTCTTTTGCGTTTCGGTATTCGTCTTGGTTTTCGTCTTGTTTTTCATTTGCATCAACTTCTGTATTACTGACATCTTCAACCGGTTGAGACGAGGCTTGAGAAATAATAGAAGAATCCACCGTATGTCCAGCTTCAAGTTGTTTTTGCTTACGAATGGCCTCCATGATTTCCAGTTCCTTGATTCTAACTAACTCTTCAAGTCTTTGTTCAGCCAACTGTCTTTCCGATTCCGTATAATCCTCGTCCTCGATTTCGTCGTCAATTCCGTCTTCGATGGGTTTGGACACATCAGCAGGAACATATATTGATTCAACAGGGTCCTCAATTGGTTCATCCGAAGTACTGAATGCTCTTTCTCTTTCAATCATTTCTAGTTTTTCATTCATGTCTCTTTCTTTCAACATTTTCTCTTCTTCCAGTCTATCATTCTCTAACTCCTCCAACACTTCTTCTTTGAGCTTGTCCAAATCATCAGCGCTGATCTCAGTTTTCTTTTTTTCATTTGCAGTAGGCTCCTCATCTTCATCTTCTACAATAGTTGGTTCAAAATTGAAAGACGAGTGTCCTTGAGTGTGCATTGATTGTAAACTAGCCTTTTGCTTCAATGTTTGCTTTGGAGATGAAGCAGGCAATGAGGAAGAGAAAATTTGCGGAGGTTCAGCAAAATCATGAGAAGTTGGAGGTGGTTGACTTAATTTTTTTTCAGGCGTTCCTGGGATTGAAGGCGGCTTTGGACCGGTCAATGAAGATGCACGTTTGACCATTCCATTTCTGGTCTGGTTAGATAAAGAGTTCAAAGAGTCCGATCTGGCCACAAGTCTCTGTTGAGCTGCTGTTCTTTGAGGTTGAGATTTAGGTTTAGCGACAGGTTGAGGAGCTGGAACTTCTATGCAGACCAATCCATGTGCTGAAGGAATCCATTTTTTAATCATCTTCGGAGGCGCCGAGACAGGTTTCGTTGGTGGTTTCTGTTGAGAATTCGGTCTTCCAACAGATCTAGATGAAGAGGATACTGAACCAGTGGTTGGAGTTGTTGTTGTCGTCAATGATGATGATCCGGAAAAAGAGACTCTTCGTTTCAGTTCTGCTTGCTTCTGTGGTGGTTGTTGTAGCTGTTGTTGTTGTTGTCTTAGTTGCAAGTTAGGTGCAGATGGCTTGTTCTGTAGCGATTGTCTTTGAGAAGAAGACTGTGCAGTCAAAGATTGAGATCTTTTAGGTTGTGAAGAAGGCTGAGGACGGAAAGATTGATTTTGTTGGGCAATTGGGGAGCCTGAATGATAATTCAAACTTCCAGATCTAGACTGGGGTCTTGCAAGTGTTCCATTGTCAATATTGGTTCTTAAGGTGAACGAATTGCGTTTCGTACCTAGTAAACTAGCTGTTCTATGAGCATTTGTGTTCTTCTGAGCCTGTTGTGGTAAATTTAATCCTGATGGGTTATGATGGTTATCTTTTAAAGCTTTACCAATGACGGAAGCCGCAGCCAATGCACCAGATGTAGGTGTGGAACCATTCGATTGATTGCTAACTCCTGTGTACGAGGTGGATTCTGGAGTGGGCCTTGATAACCGTCTCTTGCTAAACATTGTTGTTTTTTTTTCTAGTTCGGTAAAAGCTATGTGGGAGAAATATATGTTTTCCAAGGAATCAGATTGTAACAGAGAAGTGAGATTAGTTGATCCGTGGGATAAAAATAGTAGTAGTAGTAGTACAATGGTGTATAAAAATGAGTAAAGATGTCGAATAAGGTATTAGATAGTTTCTCTTTTTTTTAATCCAGAGTAATTTTTTGGCTACAGTAACGATATGTTAATTAACCAAAGTGTATGGGAATGTCTTGAACAAAAAAACAAGCTGAAGCAATAACAAAGGTGGTGCGCAGAAAAATTGCAGATAAAAGGGGTGCAAAGAAAGTCTCACCAAAACAGGCACAGCAATCGAGTCACTTAAACGAGGCAAAACTATAAGTTCAGGTAGAGGTGAGATAAAGGATCAATTAACGGGGAAGGGACTATATGATTATTGTATTCAAATAGATAATAGAAAGATAACCATGTGAGGCCGAAAGAACTCGATAAGTATGCAGACTGCAACCGTGTGGTATGATGAAGGTTTGTGTTTTTCTTTTCTCTCATTATTATTCGTGATCGCCTGCGAAGCGAAGGATTTCTGATTTCTGTGCTTTGTTTGGGAGTTTCTGGATTGGGAAAGAACGGGTGCAAGGGTGTAGGGCGGTAGTCGCAGTCGCAGTCGCAGTCGATCGTCCACAGTTATAAGGTGCAGGGGTGTGTGTACATTTTTGGGTTTACAGTATTATTATTCTTATTTATGTGAACAGATAGATGGGCTTTTAACAACTACTGATGATATGATGATATACATTCCACAAATTCAACCCCCAGAACTTCAATACCTCATTTGCTCAATAATGAAATGACTTCTGTTCCCATTTCAGTATTGCATTTCTCTTCGAGCGATGTGGTGAATCATGGAAATTGTGGCATGTTTGTGATTGGATAGGCGGTTGGAAACTTATAGTTAGTCAAAGCATAACGACTGACGAAAAAAAGAGTCATTCTCAAACACACTACGTTTTTAATACAGGTACCTATCCTAAGAAACAGAAACAACAACAACAATAGTTCCTGCTCACCAATGACACGTTACTATTATTTCAGTAGCAAAAGAAAAGTTTTTCCGGGTTTTACCGTAAACTTTCTGATCTCCGTTGCACTGCCTATCGTTTTTTTTCGGGTATTTTCTCTCTCTGTCTCCGTTCGTTGGTTCATGAAGGTTATCAAAGTCATTTTTAAATTTTCTTGAACTTCGGGAGACTTGGAAAACGGGACAAGTTCAGGTAGAAGTTGATATATCATATCGTGTCATATCATATCATACCATCTCATGTCTATGCTAAGGGTGATTTGTAAAGCTCCGGTGGAGAGGTTACAAGGCTGTGAACATTAACAAAAATAGTTGGGTTATATAATGACGTATTAGGCTAAAAATGACGTAGATTAACAATAGCAAAAGTCCTAGTTCCAAACGTACAGAAGATCTTTTTCACATATCTTTGTAACGGATGCAAACGTTGTGCTTTTCCATATATATATACATGTAAATAAAAACAGTCTTGAAAAACAAACAGTCTAGATCTGACATCATAGAAAGTGCCCATCAATGCAGGTTGCTTAATTAGTATATATATCAACAACAAAAATTTAAGTGCGCAGGACAACTACAGGGTAGGGTGATTAATGGATTTCTGTGGATTCCTTTAGATGGAAAATAATCAATTATCTGAATCGGGTAGAGTACTTTTCTTTTCTTTTCTTTTTGTTTTCCTTTGATTATTTGTGTGTGTACGTGGTGTGCTTTTCTACGGGACTTAGTAGACCTTCTTGACGGTGATGTAATAATGGAATTGAAAAAACATCAACACCTTTTGATTATTCGCGTTCTCAGTTCGCGGTATTCATTAGGTCATAGTCTATTGTAACAAGTCTCAGCTCAATAAAGTATGAGTGAAACGTGCTTACAGGACAAATCAGAAGCACGTACAGATTAGCTAGATGTCGAAAGAGCGACCTGTGAGAGCTGTCCGGATCCAACAGGAACAGCATATGATATATACATGCTATGTGTATAGCATCTATCTATCTTTCTGTCTCTCTCTCTCTCTCTTTCTTTTGGTCCAGTAACTATTTTCCAATTAAATGTGTCTCTCTTCGTTTTTTTGTTCTCCGATCGCCGCACAGCCTGAAAAGTCATGCTTATCGTTTCTTTTCTACTTCAATTGCGCCATATCGCCACTCCTTTCTTTTTTCAAACGATCTTTCTTTTGGCGGTATTTTTAAAAATAGTTCTAGTCTGATCTTAGAGTATAAATAGGACCTTTCTTGTCCTTTGTAATTGTGTCAATGGAGTAACCCACGTCACTATAAACCTTTTTGTGTTTCCAAAAGTATTGAAATTAATTCCAATTCGTTAGATATATTACGCTTATTGAATTATCGCACCCCCTTTAAGGAGAAAAATAAATAGAAAATGCCAATCGCCCTAGTTGAAACCCAAATCTTAGAATTTGATTTAGATGGAACCATTGTTGATTCTACGCTAGCAATTGAAAAATCATGGAACTCTATTCTAACTGCTCACCCAGAGTTAAATGCCGATGGTCACTTTTTCCACAAGATTCACGGTGTCCGTGTGATGGACGTTTTGAGAAAGATGTTACCAAATGAATTCAAAGATGATCAAGCTATCCAAGATGCAGCTTATGAATTCGATAGAACTGTTTCCGTTAAATACGGCAAACTGAATTACCCAATCAAAGGTGCTCCTGAGCTTTTCTCAGATCTGAACAAGATCCCAACTAAACCTTTCTGTATCGTTACTTCAGGATCGTCAGTGCTAGCCAATGGTCATTTTGATAACGTTTTGTTAGATGCCGGAGTGGAAAGACCAGAAATATTTATTGTTGCAGAAGATGTTGTGAAAGGTAAACCTGATCCTCAAGGTTACTTAGCAGGTGCTAAGTTGTTGCAAGATAGACTAGGTTTCGAAGTTTCCAGTAAAGTTGTGTTTGAAGATGCTCCAGCTGGTCTTGAAGCAGGTAATAAATCAGGAGCTACTACTATTGGTATCTGTTCGAGTTTTGATGCCGATCATTTATACAAATGTGGTGCCAAATATGCCGTTGAAGATCTGTCCAAAATTAAAGTTGTCAAGTTTGAAAATAACTTGGTCACTTTAGAAGTTGAATATATCTAGTTTGTTTTTGGTTTGTGTTCTTCTGTTGTTGTTGTTGTTGTTGTTGTTGTTTTGTATATTTAGATTGTTATCGATTTCTGTGTGGTCCTTTAATACCCCTTCTGGCATGAATTTTTAATTTTTGTTGTTTACATTATAAATCTTATAGAGACTTTTATTAATATATTAGTTTAATTATCCTTGTTTTTGCTTTTTCTTTATTGTCTACCGTTTCTATTTTCTTTTTTTAGGAACGAACATTTATATACTGTCTATGTCTGGTTCATTAAGACTATTAATATCTTAAAATATGTACATGTCGGGTAGAACTAAAAAGAAGGCAAGAAACTCAAGCATACTTGTCATATCTGAAAAGACACCTCTGTGTCTTCATTACGTTTTTCAATAAATCTCTCATAGAAATGATACATCTCAAAACAAACTTCGATCATGATCAAGTAAATAATAATCCATTCCAATCTTGTTCCTTTTCTAGTAGTCATGATATCTATCAATGCTCTAGCTTCATCTGTGGCATAATCCAATTTTCTATTCAAGATACTGATTCTAGTATTCACGTCCAACACTTTAGATATATCATTATAAATTTCTTCTAAATTAGGTTCTGACCAACACAAATCAGGAGTCTCGATAAGTTCAGAATACAGGTTCAATTTACCTCTTAGCAGCATCAACTTACCAGATGATTTTAACACTTCTTTAGCACTGATTTTCGATTCGTGTCCTTTAGAGAGGTTTTCAGTGGTGTCTCTAGTTAGCTGGATATGTTGTTCTAGTGAAGATTCCAAAATAGCTAGTCTTGTTGACCTAGAAATACCGTACGAAAATGCAACTTTGTCTAGTAATTTCTGGTATTTGTCACCTTTCATGCACAGTATCTCCCCATCGATAAATGAGAATCTCTTTTGAGAATCGGCTGATGTCGTGGAAGTTGAATCGTCATGTGGAATATCGACATAATCTAGATCTTCAGTTTGTAAAGAGTATGGAGTAATCATCGCCTTGCTTAAAAGAGGTATAAGTGAGTCAATA
Source organism: Ogataea pilisensis (assembly GCA_003707685.2). NCBI lineage: Eukaryota > Fungi > Ascomycota > Pichiomycetes > Pichiales > Pichiaceae > Ogataea > Ogataea pilisensis. The sequence goes on from PPKM02000009.1 coordinate 52,933, forward strand.
ACTTCCTGTTCATGCACATCCCAAGCAATAACAGTACCTGAATTCAAGATGAATACATCAGCTAAGGGAGTCTCGCTGGAAGTGGGTGAGTTGGTGTCATCCACAATACTCCCCGGTTTGTAACGGAAATGGACAGCTTCCTTATAAACGATTTCCTCATTGGGGTAACCTTTCAATTTCAAGATCTGTTTAACTGTCTGCAAATCGTACATTTCACATGAAGTGGCAGAGACACATGGTCTCAGTGAGTAACCCATGTGACTTGTTAGCTCTTCTTTGTTAACAGTGTAAGATTGGTTGATTAGCGATTCACTATTTTGTGTGTTTCTTCTTATGAGTTTGCGAGTAGTGTTAGGAATAGAGATAGATTTTGGTTTCACTTGTGTTGTTGTTGTTGTCGTCGTCCCAGTAGCGGGCGAATATAAGTATGAAGATGTACTGTAAAATGATTTTAGGGAAAGACAATGTTTTGGGTGGCATGCCATCGTTTTAGACAACATAGGCCTTGTTAGCCTGGTTAACCAAATCAAGTTGATCATCATAGTTGTCCACAGCTCTTCCTTTAGTAACAGTTGAAGATCTGAACCTTGAATCAAAACAAAGAGTGTAAAAATGAAATAAGTCATTCCATTTGATCAAATCCGCCCTGTTCAAAGAAATGAATCGAATATTCCGATCCATCCGACGCTAAAGATCCATTCTTGTCAAGTCGATCGGCTCCGTGTGAAAACGCCGCAGCAGAGAAGCGATCAGATCTGACACTTTAAACTGCGAGTGGGGGTCTCTGATAAGAGATTTGATTTTGACGTTATCCGTCATTTCTTTCTTCCTTTGTGATTTATCTGTCTCAAGTGGTGGTCCTTTTGTCTTCTCTCTATCTTTTACTGTAGTATACGACTACTCTAATCTTTCAGTGTTTCCTTCCTCATTCTGTCACTGGCATATTTATACTTACAAGGAACACCCTAAAAAGAAAAATGCTTGCTGATTTTGTCAAAGATAATTCAACAGATTTAATCAACACGTCATTACTGGTGATTGCCACGTACCTGATTTACTCTAATCTTATATATCCTCTCTTATTGCATCCATTATCTAAAGTTCCAGGTCCAAAGCTATGTGCGTTGACAAAATACTGGATCTTATACATCAGTTGGTCTGAGCAAAGAAACAGATACGTTCATAAATTGCATCAGAAGTATGGACCTATTGTCAGATTGGGGCCTGATGAAGTTGATATCGCTGATGTTAACTACTTGAAAGACATTTATGTTAATAACTTTGACAAAGGCGGGTTTTACGCTCAATTTACCAACTATGGCTCGTCAAACACTTTTGCCACGTCCGATAAAGAGACACATAAGAACAGTAGAAAAGTAAGTACTAAACTATATTCCAAATCTAATGTGATGAGTGCTCCTATTCAACTTAAAGTTGAAACCGTCATGTCTGCATTGTTGAAAGTCTTAGATGATAATAAGAATACACAGTTGAATGTCTTCTATTTGTGGTCTATGATGGCTATGGATGGGGTTACTAGTTTTTCATTTGGATCTAAGAATTACAATTCATTGTTAGCTGATCCTTTTCATCTAGGTAAGAAGATCATCACGCATTTTTTAAACCAATCCTCTTCGTGGTTCTGGACTACTCAATTGCCGCAATGGTATGATTGGGTTGTCCCTAAACACGTTGGCGATTCCACCAAGCTTGTTTGTGATTGGATTGAACAACAATTTGATACAGCTGTTGACAACGGTGTCACAGATGGCGTGGAAACATTAGTCAGTACCATTATGACGCCTAGTGGTGTTAAAAAAAACAATATATTTGACAAATTAAGAGCCAAGAGTGAAAGTTTTGATCACATTGCGGCAGGCCACAATACTACAGCTACCACATTAAGTTATCTGTACTACGAAATTGCTAAAGATTCGAAGAAACAAGAAAAGTTGATTGATGAAATTAAACAATTCAACCAAGGCAAGACATTGCCTGTTGACAACTATGAATCGTTACATTACAACGATATTGAAGAATCACCTTACCTATCAGCTCTAGTTAATGAATGTTTCCGTAAATATGCAGCTATCCCAGGTCAAGAACCAAGAGTTGTTCCTCCTTCAGGTTTTAAATGGAGAGGTTCTAAAGAGGCGGCTGAATTGACCATCCCCGGAGGTACTATTGTGACCATGCAACCATGGTCCTTGCATAGAAACACAGAAGTTTTCCAAGATCCAGAAACGTTCAATCCTGACAGATGGCTAATTGATGATGATGATAGATTGAAGCTTATGCACAAGCATTTAATGCATTTCGGATCTGGCGCTAGAATGTGCATGGGTATGCATTTGGCTACTTGTGAGATAAAGTTGAGTGTTTGTAATATTTTCAGTAGATATAGAGTGGAATTGACTGATGGGTACGATTATCGTAAGATTAGAATGAAGGATATTTACACCACTGTTCCCGATTCCGCTAATGTTCCAATTGTTTTTAAACCAATTATTGAAGGTTAAGAGTTTATTTATTTACATTTTACTTGCTCATTCATTATTTCCAGCATGTTTCTATTTTATAGTCATTTATACATTTATACATTATTTCAATTATTGAAAAACTCTCTTTGTAGCCTATGAGTGTATCTCTCGCATCATAGAAAAAAAAATAAGGACTTACCCCAGGGGGTTCGGAGTAAGTCTCATATCTTAAATACTTCGTTTGGGAAGTCATCAATTTGCCACTATTTCGGAATAGCGTAACTTTAACCATGGGATGCTTTGAGTGGTTTGTAAGATAGAACTATTAGAGCAAAAACAGATGGTGGTTAATCATTGAAAGTTAAATACAATTGAGTGATTGTTGCAGAACTTCTCCGAATAAATAAATAAACTAAAATCTGAGAAGTCAAACTCAATATAAACGAATGTACTTTTAAAAAAATCCACTCTACTTTAATATTTTGTGACAGTACTCATATCATTCAGAATCACTAACCTATCTACCCATCCACATAGAGACGTTCTCCCTAATATATCAAGGTACAACAAAGCATCTGTCATACCGATACCAGTAATAGAAGGCAGTGTAACTCAGATACTCAAAAGCCTTTGATTCTTAAAATTTTTCTTTTTTTTTTCATATAAATCAGGCTGTTTTTTTTATTACTCTTTTTTTGATTTTGTACATTTGAAACAAGAGACAACCAAGTTTCTATAACACAACTACTACTAAATAATAAACAACAATATGTCTGGTCCATTGCCTGGCGTTGCATCCGACGCAGTGTTGAAAGCCTCAGCACCAGTTCCAGAGCACTTTGAAGAAGTGAAAGGTGTCGATTATTCTAAACCAGAAAGTAAAAATGCTACAGCCACAGAACTAATCAAGTCAATGAGAACAATGGGATTTCAAGGTTCTTCGTTAGCTAAAGCTTGTGATATTATTGACGAGATGAGAACTTGGAGAGGTAAGCATGTCTCGGAGTTGGAAGAGCATGAAAGGAAAGGTGAATTTGATGATGAAGGTTATCAAAAGACTACTATATTCATGGGTTACACTTCCAATTTGATATCTTCAGGTACTAGAGATACGTTGAGATACTTGGTGCAGAATAAGATGGTTTCTGCTATCGTTGCTTCTGCGGGTGGAATTGAAGAAGATTTAATCAAGTGTTTGGCTCCTACTTATATGGGTGAGTTTGCATTGCCTGGTAAAGAACTCCGAGATGAAGGTATGAACAGAATCGGGAACTTGATTGTGCCAAATGACAATTATTGTAAATTTGAAGAATGGATTGTCCCAGTGTTGGATACCATGTTAGAAGAACAGGAAGCATTTGCTAAGGAGAGAAAAGAGGAAAGTTTAGATTCAGATACTCCATTCTGGACACCTTCCAAAGTCATCGACAGACTGGGCAAAGAGATCAATGACGAATCTTCTGTTCTTTACTGGGCTCACAAGAATAAGATTCCAATTTTCTGTCCTGCTTTAACAGATGGTTCAATTGGTGACATGTTATTCTTCCATACTTTCAAAGCATCTCCTAAACAATTGAGAATCGATATTGTTGCAGATATTAGAAGAATCAATTCTTTGTCAATGGAAGCTTCCAGAGCTGGTATGCTTTTATTAGGTGGTGGTTTGATCAAACATCATATTTGTAACGCTTGTCTAATGAGAAATGGAGCCGATTATGCAGTTTACATAAACACAGGTCAAGAATTTGATGGTTCGGATGCTGGTGCTAGACCAGATGAAGCTGTTTCATGGGGTAAGATTAAAGCTGATGCTAAGTCTGTTAAAGTGTTTGCTGATGTGACTTTAGTTTTACCATTAATCGTTGCTGCTACGTTTGCCAGCAAATAGATAAAGAAGCGTTTTTAGAATGGATACATATATTGATATATATATAGTTATGTTTTTGTAAGTAGAGTGATGACTAGATTTGGGGGGTAAATAAATATACGAAATAAAACAAAATAAAACAAATAGAACAAAAATAAAAATAAATAAATAGATTGACGAGAAAAACACAAAAACACAAAAACTCTAAAACAGTATCATCAAATAACTGAGTGAAAACGATCAGTTAGTAACTAATTTATGCGGTAACTTTCTCCTTTTCCCTTGATGCAATCTTAGGCTCCCAAGTTGCATACTTGGGTTTCGCAGTGTTATAAGGAACATATGCTCCCCTAGTATACGTGAAATTGATAGGATGAACCTGATCTAATTGGAAACGATCAGCTTTCTCGTTTTCCTTCAACTTAGAAGGAGGTGTATCTGTACCATAGGCTAACCAATAATGCCATCCTGGTTCTATATGGGAGACATCATACCTCCAGAAATCTTTATATTCGACCCAACGTGTTCTCATATGGATCTCCTCAGGGTTATGAGTCTCGTAGAATTTGTTACCATAATCATCTTCTCCTATTAATTCACCAGATTTTGTATCATTGATCACAGCTATCTGTCGTAGTGATCGCTTGATACCATTTCTCCAGAAATTTCGAACGGTTCTTGCGAACGAGACAGACATCTTGGAATAAATGAATGAATGATCAGTTGATTATATATATATATATATATGTATATCTCCTAGTTAATGGGTTCGTGGCTACTGAAGAGACAATATCTTATTTAAAAAAATAATTGTAAAATGACTGCTAACAATGCAAGTACACACCATTTGCCAATGCCATTTATCACAAATAAGGACTATTTTCACACCGTTGTTCTATTTCTGTACCCCACTTTCCTTTCAGTGATTACGTTGTGCACAGCACAGCACAGCACAGCACAGCAAACCATTGCACCAGCAGCATGACATAATATCTGACATACTCCATCAGCGGAAATAGAAGCAACACCTCACACCACTACTTCCTCTACTGCCTGTCACAGGACCGATCTCAGGCTTCGTCTCCTTGAAAAAAACCCACCGCAGAGAATTTTCCCCGGTAGCTACGCCCCTCACCGGGCCATCACAGGCTGATGCGAAGAGGCCGTCTTCCCCACCCAACCGGACCTGCCACAGGAAAAACCGCCCGGTCCCTGGCTGATTGACTGACTCATTTTGGTCTGGTGGCCGCTGGTCAAATTTTTCAGTCTCATTTCACGTTGTCGACGAAAAGTTGATTTTTTTTTTCATTAATCGACTTTCCAGAATCGATGTATGTATCTATCTATATAACATAACTTATTTCTTCTTCCTCAATATCCTTCCCTTTCCCTCTGTCCTGTTTTTTAACTTTGTATATTCCACTATATTTATATAAGAGAATATTTATATACTTATACTTTTTTTGTTAGATCATCAATCATGTACAGAAACGCTGCTAGATTAACCAGAGTTGCCGGTTCCAGAATTGCCAATGCTTCTTCAAGAAGAGCTTTATCAGCTTTAGCCACTGCTGCTAGACCAACTTTAACCAGACAACAACAAGTTGCCGGTGTTAGAGGTATCAAGAAGATTAACTTCGGTGGTGTTGACGAAATTGTCCACGAAAGAGCTGACTGGCCAAGAGAAAAATTATTAGAGTATTTCAAGAACGATACTTTAGCTTTAATTGGTTACGGTTCTCAAGGTTACGGTCAAGGTTTGAACTTGAGAGATAACGGTTTAAACGTTATCATTGGTGTTAGAAAGAATGGTGCTTCATGGAAAGCTGCCATTGAAGATGGTTGGGTTCCAGGTGAAAACTTGTTTGATGTCCATGAAGCTATCAACAAAGGTACCATTGTTATGAACTTGTTATCTGATGCTGCTCAATCAGAAACTTGGCCTGACATTAAGCCATTATTAACTGAAGGTAAGACTTTATACTTCTCCCACGGTTTCTCTCCAGTTTTCAACGAATTGACTAAAGTTATCCCACCAAAAAACATTGACGTTATCTTAGCTGCTCCAAAAGGTTCCGGTAGAACTGTCAGATCCTTATTCAAGGAAGGTAGAGGTATCAACTCTTCATACGCCGTCTGGAACGACGTTACTGGTAAAGCTGAAGAAAAAGCTATTGCTTTAGCCGTTGCTGTTGGTTCCGGTTACGTTTATCAGACCACTTTTGAAAAAGAAGTCAACTCTGACTTGTACGGTGAAAGAGGTTGTTTGATGGGTGGTATCCACGGTATGTTCTTAGCTCAATACGAAGTCTTGAGAGAAAATGGTCACTCTCCTTCAGAAGCTTTCAATGAAACCGTTGAAGAAGCTACTCAATCATTATACCCATTGATTGGTAAATACGGTATGGATTACATGTACGATGCTTGTTCCACTACTGCTAGAAGAGGTGCTTTAGATTGGTACCCAATTTTCAAAGATGCTTTGAAACCAGTATTCCAAGACTTATACAACTCTGTTAAGGATGGTTCTGAAACTCAAAGATCATTAGATTTCAACTCTCAACCAGATTACAGAGAAAAATTAGAAGAAGAATTAAAGATTATCAGAGCTATGGAAATCTGGCAAGTTGGTAAAGAAGTTAGAAAATTAAGACCAGAAAACAATTAAGCAGTTGATTAATTAGTGATCTTAGCTTTTCTTTTCTTTTCTTTCTTTTCCTTCAACTTCTTCTTTTCTTATAGTTGATTATTTTTTCCTATTCTATTTATTATCATCCTGCATGGTCTCGAACGACTCAAGATGACATTTACTAATAATATGATAACGAGTTATTTCTATTAGAAAAAAACTAGTTATAACAACAAAACAAAACAAAACAAAACCAAAAAAAAAAAGAAACAATCTCTTTTATGTATTCCCTAGTTTGATTTTTATTTATATATGCATTTTTTTCCTTCCTCTATTGTTTACAGAACGCCATGTTTAATGAAAAAACAAGTTCAAGTATAATATAATGCTACATTAACTCGTCAGATCAGATCAGATCAGATCTAAATCTAGATCTAAGTTGATAGTACTTTAAAATAGGATGAGAAGGGTAAAGACGGAGGGAGTTTCTAGTGCACCCCGCCGCACAAGACAGATCTTTTCTTGTATGGACATACCCGACAAGACAACCTGTCGTTCAACAAGTCCGAGCTGGCACAGACAGGTGTATACAATAGAACAAGAACAAGAAGAGAAACAAAACTATACAATACAATACAGTGTAGTGAATTGGAGACACGATGATACAATCGATGCCACCCGCCCAGTCTCAGTCTCCGCGATTTTCACTGTCTCTTTTGCACGGGCTTTGAAAAAACACAGAGACGTCGACTGCCCCACCCAAACATTACGTAACAGTATACAACCACCCGCACTCTTTTACTTCAATACTTACGTAATTACCCATTCCACCCTCTCAGAGACTACACAAAAAACAACGGGCTGTGCAAGAACCCTTGTGGGTGAGAGTCACGTGCATTATCATAATACGCATCTCCAATTGAGCAAACCCAGAAAAAACAGACGTTTTCCCTTTCATAGCAAATAATACAATATGTCACTTTGGTTTGATATATAAATGCTCAATTGCCTCCTCATCTAATCTGTAATCACTCCACTTATCTGTTAATAGAATTTAATTCAGTTTAATTTTTTTTCCCCTTAGTCAGATTAAATCCAATTCATTACTTAAACACATAAAAAATGTCTATCCCAAAGCCAAATAACGGAACTTTAAGATTAGGTTCAATTGCCCCAGATTTCACCGCTGAAACCTCTAACGGGCCAATCTCTTTCCACGAATACATTGGTGACTCATGGGCTGTTTTATTCTCCCATCCAGATGATTTCACCCCAGTCTGTACTACTGAATTGGGTGCTTTTGCTAAATTAGAGCCAGAATTCACTAAAAGAGGCGTGAAACTGATTGGTTTATCTGCTAACGATACTGCTTCCCACAAGGCATGGATCAAAGATATTGACGAAATCACCGGTTCAAGTTTATCTTTCCCAATTATTGCTGACAAAAACAGAGAAATTGCATTGAAGTACGACATGATTGATTTCCAAGATGCTACTAACTTGGACAACAAGGGAGTTCAATTCACCATTAGATCTGTTTTCATTATCGACCCAAAGAAGTCTATTAGATTGATTCTGTCTTATCCTGCTTCTACTGGTAGAAACACGGCTGAAGTTTTAAGAGTGATTGACTCTTTACAAACTGGTGACAAACACAGAATCACTACCCCAATTAACTGGGTTCCAGGTGATGATGTCATTGTCCACCCATCAGTCTCTAACGATGAAGCTGCCACTTTATTCCCAAAATTCAGAGTTATTAAGCCATACTTAAGATTAACTCCATTAGAGTTATAAGGGTAATATTATGAGTATAAAGCTGCTTAGTCGGCTTACTTATATATAGTTTCACAAATTCTTTCTAGCTCTTTTTGTTTGTTTTTGTTTCTTGTTGATTCTTAAATAATGGTTTTTTAATATTGGCTGATCTGATTCTAGTTTAAATTGGTATGTTATTGTATGTAAGTACTAGTAGTAGTAGTAGTATTGAAGGTAGAAGAAACGATTGGAATAATCATATAATCATATGATCATATGACTTTTTGACATGTGACATATTAAAGGTGCCCTCGTCGATCGACCCACAAACTATCGGTCGGTGCCCACAAACAAAATTTAACGCAGGAGAAAAGAAACAAAGTGACAAAAAAAGGCACGAGTTTTTGTTCAGTCGGTCGTTGTTCGTGTGTGTGTGTTTAACTGGTTAAAATGACGATAGCATGAATGAACGGAGAGCAGATGACTATTCACCTGTCGCTTCTAGTCTCTACTCTCCAGATATACATACGTATATATATACACAGGTAAACACACCACCACATCCACCAGATCAGATCTTGTCTATGTCCTATGTCTCATCTGGCTATTATTAGCACACATCTCTCGCTCTCGCAAAAAAAAATTTCTTTTTCTTTTTCATTTCTCGCGGTCTTTCAAAAAATTTGAATCTCCAACAGGCACCCCTTTTGGCTGAGGTCGGTGATTGTTTGAGGTATGTTTCTTCCATTGAACTGAATGAAACCATTCCCCCTTTTGTTTTTTTTGCTAATCTTCACACTTAATATATATATATATGTACAAGTATACGTATAACTTTTAGCCACATATATTGCGCAGGATATATATATCGATCGAGTTTTACCTCTTTTTATTCAGATCACTCCACCCAATTGATACCTCACCTCATAGATGTATCTCCCTATAAATAGATTCGTTTTTGTCACAATGGAATCCAATCATCTTCGGGACCCGGAAAAACAACAACAAGACTCACAAATACAAACACAAACACAAATACAAGAACCAGAACGACAGACTACTAGTCTCAGATCTTCTATACCCAAGAAATACACCATTTTGTTCTTATTTTTGAGTCTTTGTACATTATCGATATTGATATTGTCGTCTTCTTGCTTGTCTCATGATGCCAAATCTTTATCGGTATCTTCAACTTCAAAAAATGATCTCATTCGAAACTATAATGACTACTTGAATGACTGTGAACAGGAAAACTCACTACTCGTTGAACAACACCAAGTTGAAACACAATTTGATAATTCTAATCCAGATATAGAAATATCAGAAGAAGAATTCAACAATCAAGTTAGTTCAATTGTTAACAATATCAAACAGGGATCCAATAATGCTATTGTCCCAAGGTTTAAGCTGGTCAAAAGAGCATCTTCTGAGTCAACTAATGGTACCTTGTTCACTGGTGCTAGCTCAGGTACTGTTATTACAGATCAAACTTCATTGTCTACTGGTTCATCTTCGAGTACTACCCAGTTCTCATCGACTGGACAAGGCTTGCCTTCTGAAACCTCGTCGTCCTTTTCGAGCTCTAGTTCGTTCTCCACATCTTCATCTTCCTCTTCTTCTTCATCGTCTTCTGTTTCTTCCATTTCCAGTTCGTCAGCTTTACCATCTAGTAGTTCAGATATTTTTGCTTCAAGTTCCTCTTCCAGTTCTTCCATCTCTTCCTCTTCCTCTTCCACCTCTTCATTCGTTGAACCTTCTTCATCTTCGGAAGAATTTACTCCATCGTCATCCTCTTCTTCATCATCAACTGAAACTTTTTTCACTGAGTCTTCATCATCATCATCATCATCTTCTTCTTCTTCTTCTTCTTCTTCTTCATTTGTCGCAACGACTTCTTCTTCATCCTCTTCGTCAGAGCGTCAAGATGTAACTGCTACGTCTCCCAGTGAAAGATCAACTGTCCCATCAAGTACGGAATCCTCAACAATTACTTCTTCACCATCTTCCTCTTCATCCTCTTCACCGACTCCTATCCCTCCAACTACCCAAACGGAAACCCGAACAATTCCAGAATCATCCTCCACTTCCTCTTCCCAGCCCTCATCTAACAACAACCAAAACAGATCTTCAGGTCTCTCCTCCAAAGACAAGAAAATAGTAATTGGTGTTGTAGTTGGAGTGGGTATCCCATTACTTGTTCTATTAGCCATCCTGGGATACGTTCTATACAGAAAACGTCGCAATGATCCGACTCCACAATACGTGGACTCTAACGGCCGTGATGTTGGAGGTTTGTTAGAAACTAGTCTGTTGTCCAAGTTGGCGTTCTGGAGAAGAGGTGACAATAAAGGTGACTTTAATAGATTTGCCGTTGATAATGATGATGACGATGACGATTTGACAGACTTTAACGGTGGTGCTAAACCTGGTAAGAATAGTGGTGGTGGCAGTGGTGGTAATGCCGATGGTGGTGCCGAGACTGGATTTGTTGTTAGCAGATCAAAGACAATTCGTCATGCTAATCATGCTACTAATTTCTAAAAAAAAGAAAATACAGCCGAAGTATAATAATAATTAAATCTAGAATCAATTGAATACCTGCCTTTGCAATTATCTGTTATATGGCTCCCCATCCCTTTTTTTTTTGCTTTGTTACTTATGTGTATGCAATTGAGAAAATAAAACTGCAAAAAAACATATTAATTTAATACCCACACTCCCCTTATGCTCACAAAGGCACAAGGCCAAATATAGAGGAAGATCAAGATAGATACCCTATTGTTTCATAAGTTTACATACATGCATAGAACTCAACGCAGTTTGTCTTGCGTTTTCCTTAACCAGAGTAAGCACATCTGTTTTGTTTCCTCTGACTGTCATCATTAGTAATTGTTTTGCTACTCTCTTCTCTTTCTACTTGTTGTCATATTGTCATTTTCAGTGTTCTTTCTACTAGAGCTTCTTATGAGACTTTTTTATCATTTTTTCTTCTTTTTTTGTTTTAGCACATATATTTTTACATATTAATAAATGAATGAAGCCTGCCAATAATATTTTGTACGATGAATGATGAATGCAAGTAAACTTGCTCCTTACCACGCAACTACAGCTGATCTTCCTCTTGTAATGACCTATGATAATAAAAAAGACAGCCGGAATGTGAGATAAAGCTGTAGACGACTTTAGAAATACAGCAAGGCAAGGTGCTGTATAGGAAAAGCGAAACGAGAAGGGACAAAATTTTTAGGGAAAATACTTTTAGATATATGGCAAAAATAAAAGAGCTGTATATATTTATTACGTACATATATGAGAGGTTAGAACGAAAATAAAGTAAAAAGTATTAAATAAACTATATGAATAAGTTTAGAACAGGTAATAACCTTAATCAATTATGCGAGGGAAACGGCAAAACAAAAAAGGGGAACACAATAATAAAGTCAGAAATGTAATAAAAACCAAACAAACAAACGAACGAACGAAACGAATAAAAAAAAAAGGGAGCAACTACTCAAATGAAAACAACAATACAGAATACAGAGATTATTAAAGAAATCAAATCATTTCCGTTCGTGGAATATGAGGATGTTTGTCCATATTTACCAAACAAATTGAATACTCTTGCATCATGAGCACCCGAGCCTTCATATATCGTACTTATTGCAGGTCTAGAAGATGGGATGACTGAATGTGAAGAAAAAGTTGATAAAGTTGGTTGAGCTGGTGTCAAAACAGTTGATGAAGTGATGGTTCTAATTTGAGTAGTTGATAGTGTGACTGTATCATCTGGGTGGGTGGTTTGTGGTGCATGTGGCTCAGTTTGGCTAGATTTAGTAGTTTTGGTTTCAGTGACAGGTAGTGGAGAAGACGATAATAATGAACTATCAGTCCTGGTGGTCGATGGAGGAGGAGGAGAAGGAACGGTTTCTTTAGAACTGCTAGTAATTACAGTGATATCAGTAGTTTTCCCACTATTTGTCCCACTTGTCAAAGTTGATGGCAAGTTGTTTGTAGTGGTTGTCGTTGGTGAAGGTGGAGTAGTCGCTGGCACTGATGGCGAGTTAGTTGAAGTAGTGACAACGGTTGTTGAATCGTAAGGAGTGGTGACAGGGATTGACGTTCTAGATGTGACGCTAATGGACGACGAATTAGAATAAAAGTAGGATGACTCAGTTGAGTGAACTGGACATTCGGATATGGCGATGTATGTAGTGTCAAAGACTGTAGTGATTGGAGTCTTGAATCCATCAGTACCTGTGATAGAAGTAATTTGAGTGACGACGTTAGATGTGGTGAAAGGAGTGTCGCAGTCATAAGAACTTGTAATGGTTGAGGAAGATGGGACAACTGAGGAGGAAGTGACTGGACAAACAGAGACAGTGGTGAATGTTGATGTTAGCACGGTAGTCAATGGAGTAGTGATTCCGTTTGTACCAACAGTGGAAGTAGTTTGAGTGACGACACTCGATGTGGTAAAAGGAGTATCACAGTCATAAATACCTTGAACGATAGAAGAGGATGTGACAACTGATGAGGATGAGACAGCTGATGAGGATGGAACAACTGAAGAGGATGAGACAACTGAGGAGGATGGGACAACTGAGGAGGAAGTGACTGGACAAACAGAGACAGTGGTGAATGTTAATGTTAACACGCTAGTCAACGGAGTAGTAATTCCGTTCGTACCAGTGATAGAGGCCACTTGAGTAACAACACTAGATGTGGTAAAAGGAGTATCACAGTCATAAATACTTGAAACAATTGAGGAAGGTGGGACAACTGAGGAGGATGAGACCACCGATGACGAACTGACTGGACAAGCAGAAACAGTGGTGAATGTAGATGTTAGCACGGTAGTCAATGGAGTAGTGACTCCGTCTGTACCAATAGCGGAAGTAGTCTGAGTAACAACACTCGAAGTGGTGAAAGGAGTGTCGCAGTCATAAATACTTGAAATGACTGAGGAAGATGAGAAAGTTGAGGAAGATGGGACAGCTGATGAGGATGAGACAACTGACGAGGATGGAACAGATGAAGAGGAAGTGACTGGACAAACAGAGACAGTGGTGAATGTTAATGTTAACACGCTAGTCAACGGAGTAGTAATTCCGTTCGTACCAGTGATAGAGGCCACTTGAGTAACAACACTAGATGTGGTAAAAGGAGTATCACAGTCATAAATACTTGAAACAATTGAGGAAGGTGGGACAACTGAGGAGGATGAGACCACCGATGACGAACTGACTGGACAAGCAGAAACAGTGGTGAATGTAGATGTTAGCACGGTAGTCAATGGAGTAGTGACTCCGTCTGTACCAATAGCGGAAGTAGTCTGAGTAACAACACTCGAAGTGGTGAAAGGAGTGTCGCAGTCATAAATACTTGAAATGACTGAGGAAGATGAGAAAGTTGAGGAAGATGGGACAGCTGATGAGGATGAGACAACTGACGAGGATGGAACAGATGAAGAGGAAGTGACTGGACAAACAGAGACAGTGGTGAATGTTAACGTTAACACGCTAGTCAACGGAGTAGTGATTCCGTTCGTACCAGTGACAGAAGCAACTTGAGTGACGACACTCGATGTAGTGAAAGGAGTGTCACAATCATAAGAACTTGGAACGACAGAGGAGGATGAGACAACTGAAGAAGATGGGACAACCGATGATGAACTGACTGGACAAGCAGAGACAGTCGTGAATGTTGATGTTAGCACAGTAGTCAACGGAGTAGTGTTCCCATCTGTACCAACCGTGGAAGTAGTTTGAGTAACAAGACTCGATGTTGTAAATGGTGTGTCACAGTCATATGAACTTGGAACAACAGAGGAAGATAACGCACTCGAACTAGATAAGACCGATGAAATGGACGAAGGGGAAGAAATTGGAGTAAAAACAGTGGATTCTCCAGCCACCGATGACGACGAGATCAAAGATGATGACAACAAAGTTGACGAAATGGTGCTTGATGGAGATGAAACAGCTGAAGAAGACGAAGGTGAAGGTAAAGGTGAAGGCAAATCACTACTAGATAAACTTATAGTAAAAGTAGTCAATGAAGTGTATGTAGTGGTGTTGTAATAAACGGTTGAAGTAGTGATGGTGTTATTCACACATGGAGAACAGACGACATCAATTGATGAACATCTAGTACAGGTGGTGAACACATCTTTATCGACGTCAACTTGAGCCAAACCAATCTGATTGTTATCTAGATCAAAAACAACATAGGCAGAACTTAAGATAGATTGTCCTAAGACATAAAGATCATCATTACCTGAAGGAAGAAGAGACAAATAACATTTTTGTTCACCATCTGGATAAGTAGAGAAGTACAACTGGTTAGCTTGAACGGTGATTTCAACATTTTCATCAAAAATGAAGTTGTACTCAATTGGCGAAACTTGAATATCGTCACAGGCAACTGAGTATAAGCCGGTAGACGAATCCAAAGTAGCATCAAGGTCATTGACGATACGATTCAAAAGAGAGTCGGGAACAGATGATAAGAGGGAAGATGTGTCGAGGTAAGCAAAATAAGAACCTGGCGCAACAATAGCATCGCCTGATTGATCTTCAATAGAAGTTAAAGAGATGAAATATCCACTAGAACTCGTATCTCTTTTTTTGTGAGCAGTATATGGAATAATATCCAAATATTTAATTTCTCCTTCGTATAATGAATCATCGATACCACCAAAAATAATAAAACCAGGGGAGTTAACGTTTCTTAAAAATATTGAGAATAAATGCTTATGAATTAATCCAGCATCGTATAATGCGGGTATCAAATTATTATACTCCGTACTACCACCTTCAAGACTAGGTTTACCTAAACCTAAAGAAGCTTTAAAACCAAAATCATTTGTAGAAGCAAGACCAAATTGAAAATTTTCTAATTGTAAAGTTTCGCCAATGTTGAAATTGTCTGAACCATAAGTACCGCTTGTAGTAGCACCCCAGAAATCGACAATAGTGAACGTTTCATCAATAGCAGTGAATGTTTCGGAAGTACCATGTAAACGTTGGGAGTCAGCCCAAGCAGCGGAGTCGACCCAACTGTCGGATTGACCTGTGTTAATGACAAAGTCGAAAGTGTTATTCACACCAATTTCAACTTCAATGAAGTAGAAATTGCTTAATAGATTGTTGATCACTAGTTCAGTACCGGTTGTGTCTCTCTTAGACAAAATGTTACTGAATGTGTCATCTTTTTGTTTAAGTTCAAATTGGTGGACTTTAGAAGCAGTGTTGAAGCCTCTAGTTCCCTTCACAAAATCTGTCCATCTGCTAACGGAAGTTGCTTGGATGCTTTGTATGAAAGCTATTAAAGTAAAGAATGCTAAATATCTCATTTTTGTGATTTTTGCTAGCGAATGAATAAACAAATAAAATACTTTAAATGAAATAAGCAGAAAAAGCATGGTATCAACAACAACATAAAAAGGGGGACTAACATATGATATATCTCATGGAAATAAGAGGTTATATATCACTTTTTTTTTCAAACCTGAAGACTTTGCATGATGGCTAAGGCTTGAAACATGTTTCAAACTCAAGACTAAAAAAATAGAGAGGAAAAGAAAGTTAAAAAGTTCCTGCATGTTATGATTTTGGGAATCACCCATTAAAGAGCACCAAAAAAGTAATATCCTTCGATGAAACAAAACGATCAACTTACGAATCTGGGAGCCGAGACAGACAGAAGGAAAAGAACATAATGAAATCATGCATGCATGCATGACTTAATGTACGTAAGGTTAGCTATTATTTTTAGAGACAACTTAGAAATCTGTTCGACTATTTTCTCAATTATTAGCTGAGCTGTGCTGTAGAGGTAGAGTATCATGGAGTTTGAAAAAGAGAGCTTGAATCTGACATATCTCTCTCTTGAAATCGCAGGCATCAATCAAACATATGGTCAAAATGAAAGATTGCTTTAGCAGATTAAACAGATGGTAGTATTTTTTTAGCCAGGTAACGAATCTAATGTTTCAAAACTAAACGTCAATAGGGCACCTGAAGCATTACTTTGATAGGGTTTGTTTATGGCGGTGAGATGGCATGTCACAAATATGCAAACATGGGTACACATGGAACAAACGACAACTGAAAACAAAACATTCAAAACTCACAGAAGCTTCTAATCGACCGGATATAGCCTATTCAAACAGGGAAACAATAGAGTCATCAAGGTATAATATACTAAGAAAGAAGAAAGCAAAAGCAGAAAAGTGTTGTTTGAGACAAGGCAAGAAATCTCAGATGTTGCGAAATCTGGAAAATTTCCTTTCTGGGTCATTTCAATGGGAGTCGCTGCCAAAAAAATGTCTCCCAGCCTCGACTTGAATCAATTTTTCACGTGTTTAGGTCTCGTCTGTTTGCGACCCTGACTTACATGTGTGTGATTCTTTCAGAAGAGGGATGTCACGAACAGCTACATGCACAATAGAATTTATTCTTCGATTAGTCCATACATAAAAAAAAGAAACGGTACATACAGTACAAACAATAAACACAGTTCTATAATAGTTAACTATCGTCCAAAAATGTTTTCAACTCGTAACAGAATTTAAAACTGTCATCATCGTTGGGGAACCAATTACCCACTTTTCTAATCCATCTGCTTTCTTCGGATTTCCAGAGTTTATATTGATCTTGACTAATTTTCAAGAAGTCCTGGACAACTTGAGCACCGCCTTGCTCAATATTTACACCTACTTCAGATCCACTTGTGGAGGCTGTAAACATGCTTGAAGTTGTACTTACACCTCTTTTTGATGATACAGGGAAATTACGGAAACCAGAAGCTGATGATGACAATTGAGCTCTTGAATGCTTCTGCTGTTGTAATGAAGACAGCATATCTATTTCTAGGGGTTGCTGGTAGTGCTGATCTTGCTTGTCATCATTTATAGTTCCATCCATGTCCTCGAATGGATCGTCTTCATATTTTCCACTTAGACTTACCCACTTGAGTTTTTCATTATCGTAAACCATGTTTCCGACAATTTGCAAATTTTTTGAGCTTTGACTTGTGATTAATTTAGGAGTCTTCTGATGATGCTGTGGATCTTGCAGTTGTGATTGTGGGGGTAACAATATGGAAGCATTAGGAATTAAACCTGGCTTTTGGGTAGCTTCAAATTTGCTCAACTCATCTTCATTACCACACCACTTCATTTGATCAGGATCAAACACCATCTCGCCGTACTTATGTCCAGCTATCACCTGTCTTGACTTATGCTTCCCAATTGACTTGATAGTTTTCAATTTTCCTTCTTTATTTAATCTGCTGTTATTGGTGCTTGGTCTGTCTTGCTCACCATTATTCGAAGGAGTCTGAGGAGGCTGATAGTGGACATGATGATGATGATGGTGGTGGTGATGATGATTCAGTTTTAGTTTGGATTTTTTATTATTTTGAGTATCTTCTTCTGCGTATTTAGATAAGTCAATCGTTCTACTTTTCTTTTGAAGCCTTTTGTAATCAGCTAGCGTCATAGTGAGTTCGTCAACTGGAAGATCATCAATGTCATCTAGTCCATCACTTTGATAATTGTATTTTTGCGTACTTATTGCAAAAGATGGTTTCTTTTGAAGTGGTCTTAGTAATCGTTTAGATTCCCCATAATCTACGAAAGGATGATTGCTATTGGATTGGTATCGAGGTAATTCCATAGTTGAAGAGAATTTTCTTATTGTTTTTCTAGAAGTGGGGGAGCCGTTCAGATTGGAAATCTGATTACTACTATGCGAGCTTCTCATCATAGTTGGCATGGATGCCTTTTTCAGTAGTTTAGCACTTAGAGTAGGAACAGAATTATTAATGAGCTTGAATTTGTACAATTTTCTCGAATCCAATTCTCCAAAATCTTCAAAATCATCCATCATGGCAGAATGGTCATGTTCAAAATAATTTGAAGCTGATTGTAGTTTACGTTGGGGAGCTTGTCGTTTTTGTAAATTCTTACGAATTGATTCAAATTGTTTGCTTTTATTTGATTGATTCATATCCACCAATTTCTCTGCTTTGAGTTGTCTTTGATTAAATTTTTCAAGCAATTTTTTGGTATAGTTATCGTCATCAGTGTCATAGTCATTAAAGTTATCAAAATCATCAGCATAATCACTTTGCTCAGTTTCACTTTCCGTATAATTAGATGTTTTCTTACTACTAGCAGGTTGAGACGAATCTGATGACATTGAATGCAAGCTTTCAGACCGCTGTATCGTTGCGGATTGCTTCGGCGTAGATTTGATGGTATTTTTGGATACTGGAAGACTGTAATGGTCAAATTTCTTAGCATGTTTACCCCTACTATGGTAATTGGTACTACCCAGGTATTGTTGCGATGTTGTGGGATCAGAAGACGCAGCTTGATTACCATTATTCCTTTTCACTTCGTTCACCTTGCTAGCAAAATCAATACCATTGAACTCGTCACACTCGTCATTGGTTTCTACATATTTGGAAAGCAGTGAATATTTCTTATTTTCCACTTGTTTTAAAGTTCGAAGTTGATCGTTCTCCATTTCCTGAATCGAGTGATTAAACTTCTCAACATTTGCCTGAGTCAGAGTTGCCACGTTGAATATATTCTCATCAGTGTCATTCTCTTGAACTGTAGATAGATTGTTAGTGGTGGCCAAAACATTCTTTTTGTTTTCGGTTGATGGAGAAGGTCGTTGTTGATTTTCTTCAATGTCTAACTTATCAAACAAGTCGTCAAGATTTTTATTATTCAGTAAGTGAGACTTGTAGTCTCTGAGATCAGTTTTGGTAACATGGCGTAATACCGAAGTCTTGAACGTGCCGTCTAAGTTATCAAAGTCGCCGTTTCGGTCCTCATGGTAATCCTCATGCTGTTGTCGTTGTCGCTGTCGTTGTTGAAGATGATCCATTTCATCTTCGTAATCAGGGTATTCATCGTCATCACTCTCTTTCTCAGCATAATTTGAAAACAGTAGCTGTTGGCGTCTTGTGGCTGATGACGACATTATGCTGCATTAGTTAATGCAAAGTACTTAGATGTGGTGAGACAAAACACTGAAAGCAGTCAACCCCGACAGGCACTTACCATCCATTATATTATATTATGGTGGTAAACAAAAAGACAAGACACCAAAAAGCCCGTCTCTTGCACACAAACGAAAACAAATCACTCGCCACAGACAAACAAACAATATCAGCCACAAATAACCACAGCAACCAAATTTTAAGATGAGTCTATTTTCATTTAACCCAATCGGGTTAAATCTAAACAGACGCCTCACACTTGCCTAATTCGGCACTTTTGTTTTTCTTTGCTTGTCGCCAGGTTTTATTTGACATTTGTTCTTTTTTTTTTGTTTGATCTTTGACGTTTGACATTTGGTATTCCATGAACCATCTTTTCCACAGCTGTCTTGTTTGTCAGACAGAAGATTATTACTAGCATTACTTTGTTTTGTGTATTTCAGATACAGAGGCATTTGTCGTAAAGCATCACACACGCTCACGATGCCTATATCTTCATCGTCTAGCAAGCGTCATGGTGTTCTCTTATACAATTCAAATGGACTCGCGTTGACCTCAGCTTCTTCTTTGTCCTTATCGGATTCCATGGACCCATCAGCCATATCCAATCAAAAGACTATGTCTGCGCTTTCGAAGGGAAGAAGGAGTAACAGATTGCATACCACTCCAGCTTCTCTGTCATTGCGAAACATTTTGAAAGATTCCGAGAATGAAGAGCTGACATCGTTTAGCATCCTGGAAGACACCAATAGAAATGCTGTTAGATCCAGGGAAGAAGCTTTTAACAAGCTGATTAATAGTCATAACACTGGTTACAATACCAGACCTCAGGGAAAAGAAAACATAAACGTTCTTGATCAAAATTGTAAGGATCACACAGATGATATCTCAATAATGCCTTCTATGATTGTCAAGAAAAGATCATCGATGCTAATGAAAAGAGAGAGACGTGGCTCTTTAAATTTGAAAGATTCTACTAATAATTTGACAACTACCTCTGCATCAATGCATTCCCAAGCATCAAATAGACTTTCAACTTACTCCGTGGCTTCTATGAGTTCCACAATATCGACCAAGTCCACTAGATCAACCAGATCAACTAGCTCAAGTTTCAAATTGATGGCTCAAAAGCTTGCTAACGTGGTTTCTAGAGGCTCAAGTGATCACAAAGATACTAGTTCACATTCCATACATGACGATCTGTCTTCAAAGAGACGTTTCAGTCAACAACCAAAAAGAAATAGCTCTAATCTTAGCGTATCTGGGGTCCTTGATAAATTTATGACGAATGGTGGTCCTTATGAGGCGCCTCAGGATACTGAAATCATTCCGCAATTCGAGGAAGAAATGGTTTATCCTCCTCCTCCTGATACAGGTGTATCAACTCTTGAAAACAAACCCTTGAACAGCGAGTTAAGCTCAGATGTTCCTACATTAAAGAAAAAATCTTCGAGATTTCGTTTGAAACATTCAATTTCACTGAGGTCCCTGACTTCAAGTCGTGGCAGCAATGGAGACAATGATAACGAATCTCTAATGTCTACCGAAACCGTTTCAAGAAAAGTTACTCTAAGAAACTTGAGGAAATCAATCATATCCTTTGGAGGAAATGCTGGCAGTAATTTGAATAATAGTAGAGCTTCCAGTCGAATGTCTATGGATTATTCGTCTGTAATTGATAAGTCAAATATTTCATTACCTATTCCGCAACAATCAACTCGTGGGAAACTTTCAAACAAGTTAAAAAATTCTTCTTCCTTGCTTTCAATTTCATCATTCATTTCATCGAATACGGGAAACAACAGTAGCTCAACCAACGAAGTTGGTGAACCCTCTTACGCCATCAGTGCATCTGAATTTGATTTGTTGCAACGAAGATTGCTATTAAAGCTGTGTAATCAACCAAGGATCGTGTCTTTCAAAACTTTCATGAATAAATTAAGAAATAACGACACAAGTCTCACAAAGCTTGCTGAAGCTTCGTTTAGTGAAGTTTTCATTGAGAATGAAATTTCAACCGGTAAACCGATAACGGTTTGGAAAATAATCCCATTTGGCGAAGAAAGTAGTAATCAACAAAAAATTAATCAATTAATTCAAGAATTATCAATCTCTTTAGCTATGTCACCAATTGAAGGGTTCATCAAAATGAAATCCTCCACGGTAGTCAAAGGTGCTTTTCCAAATGAACTAATTAAGCTATGGGATACTTTCAATGAATCAGAGAAATCAGAAAATGAGAGACCTGATAAATTTGAAAAGAATCAATTACATCTAGTTATGCGTTTAGAGTACGGTGGATTGGATTTAGAACATTTCGAATTAAAGAATTGGACTCAAGCTTATATTATATTTTGGAAGATTGTTCAAATATTGGCTAAAGGTGAAGAAACTCATGAATTTGAACATAGAGATTTACATTGGGGAAACATCGTTATTAATGAAAAGAACAACACTCACCAGTATGATGCAATTGATGCGAACAAATCACCGGAAGAATCATTTTCAACATTAAGTTTGCTAGAAGAAGATGAAATTGATAACCAAACGGAACAACTTGATGTCACTATTATTGATTTCACTTTGTCTCGTGCTAAGATAGCTGATAAGATTATATTTACAGGGTTAGACAGTCCATGCTTCTTTAAAGGTAAGGGAGATTATCAGTTTGAGATTTACAGATTAATGAGACATCAAATCACTACGAATCAACAACAACAAACTGGGCCGACGAGTTCATCTTTATCCTCAATTAAAAAATCTGATTCTTTATTATCCCTTAATAGCTTGAACGACTCTTTGTTCAGTGGTAGCTCAGTTGATTGGTCTTCAAGTTGTTTGAAAACTAACCTTCTTTGGTTACATTATCTACTAGACAAATTAATCAATCACAAGGGTCTAAAACCTATAAGAATGTATCCAACTACAAGGTCATCAATGAACAAAAATTTGACAAATAACGGACTGACAAGAGAGATTGAAAATTATGAAAAATTGATGCATTTGTATAGGCTATTGAGCCCTTTGAAGAAAAAAAAATTGTTTAGTAAAGAGTTTAACAATGTTTGTGAGTTTTTACTATGGAGTAAGAAATCTAAACTTTGTTGAGAAAAAGTTAAAAAATAAAGGAAGGGTGGAGTTCTTTTTTTTTGATATTTTTTTTGTATTTTCCAGTTGAGTAATGGGCTGACTGGAAGAGATATTATTACCATCATCATCATGTCCTTTTTTACATACCAAACAGGGAAGGACTGGAAGGGAATGAGTCTTTTGATTTTGATTTTGATTTTGTTCTGTGTTTGCTTTCACATAGGTACTTCATAAAGGAGCTTTTTGGAAGTGTGGTAAATCTCGATTTCGGAATTCACCAGTTTTGTGACTCCGAAAATTAACTACTTAAATTTATGCATTTTGTTTTTTCCGGTTATATATGGCTTTTTAATTATAATGAAAACGTTTTTAGTGTCTCAAACAGTATTGGTGGCATTGGTTTTGTGTAGGTTCAAATAATATATAAGGTATTTGTCTTGTTCCAGAGAAGTAAACCCAACTGGATGGTAGCGTTCGTGTATAATAAACAGATTAATGATGCGTTATTCTAAGCCTGTTTCTCTCTAATTTCTGAACTGTTATTATCTTTAGATGGCACCACCACAGGTTTTGTGACTTTTTCATCAATAAAGAAAAACTTAACAATGTCTACCAATATCGCAAACAACTTATTGATACAGAAGACCCAGATGAAAATCCCAACTGAATCTTTCTTCAAGAAGGGGAAGTTGACGAACCCGAAAAACTCAACAAAGTAAGGTAAAAGTCCATAAGGTAAATAAAACAAACTTGTTCTGCTGTAAAACAACTTCAACAGATTAATAGGGACCATAATTAAAAACTTAATCACTAGACTGATCACTGTATCAACTTTCAACTTGTTCTGATTCAGCTCACTTTCCAACTGATTAATCTGGTCAGTGAATTTGTCAAACGATCTATTTAATTTCGTCCATTTGGCATAGTTATCTTGAGCACTTATTGCATTTCTCTCTTTGTTAATTTCGAATTGTTGTCTCTTGAGGTTTTTCAAAGTGTGAAACTGTTTGGATTGGGTCAGCCTCGAGTACAGGTGGTATGTGACTTGTTGGATCTTCGATTGGCCGGTTAAGGAGATGGTGTTGGAAAGAATGGTTAGGGTCGTTATAAGGATGAGTAGTGTGGAGTTAAGCATTTAGTATGGATATGGGCAGGGGAATGGGTATGTGCAATGATGCTGTATCTATATATATAGTGATATTTATCTATTTAGATGCCGATGCCGATCTGATATAGCAACAAGTGTATTCTAATACGATGTAGCAATGGAAAACTGCTATCAGTGAAGAGTCTCGTCAAACCGATTCATCCAGAGACAGAGACAGAGAAAATTAAAGTGCACGACCTGCACGAAAAAAAATTTGAAGCGGTGAGAGTTGGAGGTGAAGATGGGATTTCAGTCAACAACCAAGAAAGAAGATTGATTAACTTAAGTTATAGTTTAATTGGTTTCTTTGGCTCAGTTCTGTCTGTTTATGGGGTTATATATTCTATCTATTTGAGTTGTCAGTGATCTGCTAATCACATTTTCACCTCTGTGTTCGTCCAAGTTGTGTTGATAATCTACTCCGCCTGTGCAAAGACATACAGAATAGTCACACGCATCTTGATTTTAAGAGTATTATACATTTTAATCAACCTTGAGTTCGTCAACAAAACATAATTTGTTGACATCTTACATATACATATACACATATACATATTCATATTCATATTCATTCATACATACACCAACAAACAGAGACACATATAATAAATACAACATGTCATCCATGATAAGTATGAGTAACGACTTAGATTCCGACTCCAGCGAAGAAATGGAAACGTGGATCACACAGTATTGCAATACACCAGGACATGACTACTTTGTTGAAGTTCCACCTGAATTCATAGAAGATGACTTTAATCTGACCGGTTTAAACGCTGCTGTGCCATACTATCGAGACTCTTTAGATGTGATACTTGACTTGGAGCCAGAAACACCTGTTAAAGTGTTCAATGTGCCCTTAGTTGAGCATGCTGCGGAGCTGTTGTACGGATTGATTCATGCTAGGTATATTCTAACAAAGCAAGGTTTACATTCGATGGCTGAAAAATATGAAAACAATTGTTTCGGTTCATGTCCGAGATATTTTTGTGAGGGAATGCATTTGATACCTGTAGGAAGGTACGATCAAACTGGGATTGAAACCGTGAGATTGTATTGTCCCAACTGTAATGATATTTATTTACCTTCTTCTTCTAGGTATTTAAACATTGATGGGTCATTTTTCGGAACGTCGTTTGCTGGATTGTTCATTAAGATGTTCCCAGGGATTGAGAGACAATGCCAGGAAAGATCCAAGAGACAATTTGAGTTGAAATTGTTTGGTTTTAAAATTAATGAAAAAGCTGGTAGTGGTCCAAGAATGAAATGGTTAAGACAGTTGCCTAAGAGTAAAGAAGAAATAGAGGAGTTTAATAAATGTGAATTTGGAGTGCCTAATATTGATGGAGATCAAGAAGATGGAGATGAAGATGAAGGAGAAGAAGGAGAAGAAGATGATGATGACGATGAAGAAGAAGTTGATGATGACGATGAAGAAGAAGACGAAAATGATGATGAAGAACTTGGAGATGAGGATGAGGATGATGAGGCAGATCTTAACGATGTCGATGTTAGAATGAGCCACGATGGCAGTGAGAGTTTGATGAGTATTGCTAAAGATTGAAATAGTTATGTTTCTAGTGTTTTTTTTGTCTCTTTCTGCCTTGTCCGTGAGTTTTTATGTTTTCTTGTTTGCTGTTGGTCTTATTCAATTCACTGTTTTTATATCCTTATTCCTATATTTGTTTGATTTCTTCACTGAGCTGCACATACTATTACCACTCATTCATACATACATTATTACGATTTGTTCTAGTCTTTGGTGCTCACTACAATCTTGTAGTTGTTGCTGTCACTGTTGCTGCTGCTGTTGTTGTTGTTGTCTTTTATCTTTTGCGATTATCCTGTTTGATTTTTTGATTTTGTTTTTAAAATTACCTTGCTGTTTAATGTTTGTTTAATTAGTTACCCTTTAATTCATCTGTTTCTGAATTTCGATTTACAAATTATTACTCCTTTAGTGGAAACAGTATACTTACCGAGGACTAAGATTTTTGGTACAGTAGCAGATAGAGAGAAATAATACTATTTATGTGTATACTATATCTACAAAAAAAAAACACCTATCTACCCTATCCTAACTAATTAATGAAATGTAGAACAACAAAATGAAGAATTAAACTAGCGAAAATAAAATCACCAAAAGCTCTCTCCTGACTAATTCCCTTAAACAATTTTTCATTATCATCAACGGATTGCAATCTCAACGACACAGTCAACACGAACTGACCAACGGTGGAAGAAAACCCACCTAAGAATGCATTGAAAGGGAAATTACCAACGAGTAAGCAGAATACAAACTGGAGTATTCCTAAGAGGACCAAAAAGATTAAAAATGTATCTATTAGTCTCAGTTTTTGATTTTTTTGAGTCTCGGAAAGGTACGATTTGTATGATATTTTGATTGAACTGGACAGTTCTGTGAAAAATGACACTTGTGGTATTGTAGAAGTTGCAGTGGAAGGGGTAATTGTGGAAGAGGTAGTGATGGGCTGCTGGACTTCCTTTTGAGATAATTTGGATTTAGGGTCTTTTCTTGCCATGGTATGTGGGTTAATGTGATCTATTAGGGCTCACCAAAGGAGTATCTGTATGTCACTGCGAGTGTTGTAAGTCTAATGAAATCAATTGTATGTACTCTTACTGTCTGTTGTCAATCAATCAATTGAGATGAATCCTTTGAATAATAAAATGCTGAATCGAATGCCAGAGAGACACCCAAAAGATCTGGCTGAATGGAATTACGTGTTGGAATGGGATTAGAGTGAGGAAGTGCAAAGGTGTTTAATTTCTGGTGAGGATTTGGATGTGCACGGTTCTGATTGCAACGGGAAGGGCAGTTGAAGTTGAAGTTGAAGTTGCTATGAGTGAGTAAGGTCAGTGAGTCAGAGGTTGTGATGTTAATCAGGTAAAAGGATAACTAAGACAAAACATAAAACAGGGAAACCACGCAATGGGAGAAGACAGAAAAAAAGACAAGAAGGACAAACCTAAAGATAAAGATAAAGAAAAGAAACAACCACCGCAGGATGCAATCCTTATAGAACAATTACTCAACTTATCAACGGAGAACGACATAAGTGAATCTACTATAACGTTAACGAAACCACCTTCGTTGAGAATAGTACCACCTTTGAACTTCTGCCCTGTAGAAAGACACCTATACCGATGCGGACAACCTTCTGCCATCAATCACTCATTTTTGGAACAATTACAATTAAAATCGATTATTTGGTTAGCTATTGAAGATCCACAAGACAATTTTTTGAAGTTTATAGATGAGAATAATATTAATTTTTTTTATAATCTAGGATACGATTTGATAGATTCAAATTCGTGGGATGGATTATCTGAATCGTCTGTTAAGCAAGCATTAGAGATTATATCTGACAAGAGACATCATCCGTTGTTAGTTTGTTGTGGTATGGGAAGACATAGAACAGGTACTGTGATTGGGTGTCTTAGAAAATTACAAGGTTGGAATTTGGCTAGTGTTAGTGAAGAGTATAGAAGGTTTACTGGTGTTAGAGGTGGTAGAATATTGGTAGAATTGCTAATTGAAGCATTCGATGTGGGGACTATTGAGATAGATAAAGAACTTGCTCCTGACTGGTTAATTAGGTAGAATAACGGATGAAATTGATTAAAAAAAGACTTATTATTTCATTAATTGCTTTTTTTTTATCTAGTAAGATGATACTATATACAGTTTTATATGTAAAAAGACGAGATTATGAATTTTTTTCAACTATCGACTAGTCAACAACAACCAGCAGCAGCAGCAGCAGCAGCTTGATATTCTACTTTTTAATAGATCTTGCTTCTTGTTGTTCTTCTTGTTGTCGCTTCATTTTCTCTAATTGTCTTTGTTGATATCTCTCTTGTGCTATTTGAACAGTCATTTGAGACTGTCTTCTTACATAATTGCACTGTTCCCAAGAAAAGATACTACCAAGCATAAGTCCTCCAAACCCCCAATTAGCAGCTTTTCTTACATTCTTATGATATGCGAAAATCACAGAGAAAAACACGAAAAAAGTGGAAAATCCTGTCAGGCCAGCATCTCGGAAACATGGAATTTCAACTAAATTAGGGAAAGCGAAATCGGAAAGTGATAAAGAAGATAAGATTTTTCTAATTTCTTGACTTTGAGAAGTTATTTGTTCTTGTGTGGGAGTGGATGTAGGTGTAGGTGTAGAAGAGGAAGAAGAGGGAAGATTCGGCACTTGAGCATCACTGTCATTTGAGTATTTAGGAGGGATATCTTCTAAGAAGATCGGTTGTTTCTGTGAGGAAGAAGAAGTATCACCAGAAGTAGCGACAGAGGTAGCGACAGAAGAAGCGTCCTGAGAAGAGTTCTTCTTAGAGAAGGGCCAGACCATGACGGGTGTAAGAAGTGAAGATGGACAGACTGAACAGACAAACAACAAAGAACCAACCGGTGTCAATACCAACCAAGACCAACCAAGACCAATCACCCAGATATCATCCCCAACTCATCCCCAACTCATCCCCAACTCATCACCAACCAACCAACCACCACAACCGTTAAAGACCAACTTCAACTTGGCCAATTTGCACCAAAATTATTCACCCTTGAAAAGACAGACACACACCTTTGCACTGGCAGAAGATACAGAACACACACGTGACACACATCACACCACCCCGCTACACCTAACACCACCACCACCACCCCCCTCAACCATCGCCAACTCCTTCCCTTTTCAGCCCCTCCGCTCTCTCAGCGATAAACAAAAAAAATGAGGCGAACAAAAGCACAAAAAAAGCCACACAGAAACAGAAACACAAACAAACAGATTTACATTTACATTTACATAACATTTGATTTTGTCTGATTACACATAACCAATAACCATCCTTTGATTTGTTTTGTTGTTTGATCTATTCATTTACACACTTGTTAATTGTTCATTCGTTCATTCTTTGGTAGACGTATTTGGCCTTTGCTTACTTATCATCGTCTGACCATTTGTATTTCATTCTTCACTCTTCATTCTTCATTGTTCTACTACCTTCTCTAATTCTCGCATTTCCATACCCCTCCACAACTCGCCATGTCAGATTCACCAACTGGAAGGTTGTCCTCTTCCATACCAATAAACAACACCTCAGGTAAACCACTTTTATCCGCCGATGCCAGTAGACGTACCTCTATGGCTAGATTAGCCGCCTCTCCTTCTCCTTTCTCTGCAACCGGGACTCCTACTAATATAACAAATCTCATACCGAACAGCTTACAATCAATGTATAATAATAATAATAATAATAATAACAATATTAACTTTCCTAATCATTCAGCTATGAAAAGAAACGACTCAAATTCTTCATCTGTTTTTTATGACGAAAGAATAAGTAGTAATAACAATACTCCTAGAGGTAGACCTATATTTGTTAAACCTACTTCACCGGTTTTAAATTCAAGATCCAGTTCTTTAGAAGGGGGAAGAAGTGGAACAGGAAGTGGCTCAGGGAGTAACACTGGAAGTGGTACCGGAAGTGGTACTAATGGTGATTCAGATACCGCCATTATCACTCCTCCTCCTGGGTTAGCCTCATCTTATGGTTCCACGGTTGACGGTATCACAATTTTGAAAAATGTCGGAAAGCATCTCTCGACAGATGTTCAACATTCTTTGAAAGCTCCAGGTGGTGACATCACTAGAGATTTATACACATTAAACAACAACAATTTCACACCTGATGGGAAACCATTACGAAGATCTAGGAGTTTAACAGGTAGTGACTTAAGTTTATTAGGTGAAAGAAGAGGTTCCACTGCGTCTCAAATTAGGTTACCTGGTGGATTCAGAAGAGATTTCATTATTAATAAGAAGAAACTGAAATTTGGTTATGAATTAGAGAAACCTACTTTCTTAACAAGAAATTTCCTGGAATTCTTATCAATTTATGGCCATTTTGCAGGTGAAGATTTAGAAGACGAAGATTATTTGGCTTGTGATTATGATGATACTGATAGTAGCAAAAGATTATCAGATGAAGAATCTACTCCTTTATTAGATGATTATCAGAATCGTGTTAGAAAAAGTATTAGATCTTCCTCATCTTCAGCTACTCCTAAACCTAACCTTGATATAACGACTCAACAACAACATAATAGAAATACTGCATCTACTTTGAAATCATTTTTCTTACTATTAAAATCGTTCATTGGTACTGGTGTTTTGTTCCTTCCTAAAGCTTTTTATAATGGTGGGTTAATGTTTTGTATAATTGTCTTGTTGATTTTTGGTATTTTATCTTATTGGTGTTATCTAATCTTAGTTCAAACAAAAATCAAGGTTGGAGTTTCTTCATTTGGTGATATTGGTTCCACTTTATATGGTTCCCCAATGAAATTCTTAATTTTAAGTTCAATTATCTTATCACAAATTGGATTTGTTGCTGCATATACTATATTCACAGCTGAAAATTTACAAGCATTCATTAGAAATTTCTTTGATATTCATTTATCTATTGGATTTATCGTCATCATAGAATCATTCATCATAATGCCAATGTCATTAATTAGAAACATTACTAAATTATCATTAGCAGCTTTATTAGCTAACGTTTTCATCCTTATGGGACTGGTGACCATCGTTTATTATTCTTCTGCAGACTTGATCACAAATGGACCGGCCATTGATGTCGTTGCTTTCAACAAAGACAATTTTTCATTATTTATCGGTGTTGCCATTTTCGCATTCGAAGGTATTGGACTCATAATCCCAGTTCAAGAATCGATGAAATACCCTGAACAGTATCCTAAAGTATTATTCGCAGTCATCGTTGTATGTTCTATCTTATTTATCGGTGTTGGATCTTTAGGATACGTCACATACGGGTCCGATATTCAAACCGTGGTTATCTTGAACCTCCCTCAAGATTCGTTAGCAGTCAATTCTATTCAATTATTTTACGCACTTGCAATCTTGCTATCTGCACCTTTACAACTTCTTCCTGCAATTCGTATCATGGAATCAAGATTCTTCCATAAGTCAAAATCAGGTAAATTGAATCCTCTGGTGAAATGGCAAAAAAATGCATTCCGTGTTGCTATTGTGATTGCTACGACTTTCATTGCTTATATGGGGTCAAGTAACTTGGACCAATTTGTATCATTTGTTGGTTCATTTGCTTGTATTCCTTTGGTTTATATGTATCCCCCAATGTTACATTATAAAAGTGTTGCTCAGTCGAAATGGATGAAAGGTTTAGATGCCTTTTTGGTTCTTATTGGTGGTGTTGCTATGGTTTATACTAGTTATCAAATTTTGATTGGATAGGGGGGACGCAGGTGAGTGACTGCACTCTTATTTCATGAAAACCCAATGCCTATGCTTGCTTTCATTTCTCATCTTATTTGCTTTCATAAAAATTTCAGAATGTTTGCTGTGTCATAATATTTTTCATTTATTTTATTGGCATTTTTTTTTTTTACCTTCTACATACTCATATCTTTTCATTTCTCTTTTTTTTTTGTTTGTTTGTTTGTTTATTTATTATTTTTTTGTTTGTCATTGTTTTGTCATTTTTCATACCATATTATATAATATTTTAGGAGGTTCCCTACATAATTCTACATCTTTTATTTTAATCACATTTAGCTATCTCCATGTGCAGCACACATTCTGTCTCCTAGACCAATTGGTTCTGATCCTCGTTCTGCTTTTGTCACGTTACAAGACAAGATAACTTTGTTTCACCAATTACTTTACTACTTTACCGCTTTATTAATTTAATTCACTTCAGGTCAAAAAATGACAACACATCCTTACACCAACTAACAGTGTACTGTCAGATTTAAAACGGTGTCAAGAAAATGTCCAAAGTCAGCGATTTTAGAATAGTAAGTAATTCTTGAACTAAGACTTGGACTTTATTAACCTTGATTAATCAACATTCAAAGTTGGAAGTGAGTAGAGTGATTCATCAACCCATAGAAGTGCCCGTTTAGACATATACTCACTTATCATAATTTTATTGAAAATGTCACAGTCGAAAAGATCTTTCTATTCGGATGACGAAACAACAACTCCAACGCCAGGTTTAAACCAATCAATCCCAGATGAATTAAAACAAATCGAATCTGCAGTGCCTATCACTGAATCACAATCACAGTCCTCAACGAGACGCCTCGTTGATGGGAAGCTGATCCAAACGAATGCCAAACTCCAACAACTCTCCAGTTCGGCACGTCACTACATCATTGAAAAACTATCAATTTATGAATCCGAATACGCAAACTTAAAATCAGCATACTATAACGAGAAGAACAATTTGAAAAGCCTGTACTCTGAGCTAATTACAGAACCTGTGTTGCCTTCCTCGTTGTACATCCTCACGTTATCCCTATCTGGGTCCATCTTATCACGCCGCAAGTCTTTGCCTGTCCGTTTCGTGACTCCTTTGGTGTTTGGTCTAGCTGGGTTCCAATACTTCATGCCTACTTCGTTCTCCAATGTGAATCAATTCAATAACAGGTTGTTGCAGAAGTATGCGCCACAGGTTTACGATTCCAAAGTGAAAGTTTGTGAGAGTGTGACTGCTGGTTTGGAAGAGGTCAAGAAGGGTAAAAGTGTTGTCGAGAAGAGTGTTTTAAAGAACGTTACTCTTGTTAGAGAAGAATTAGAGGGGTTGGTTGAAGGTAAGAAGAGTAAATAAGGGAAGAAGAAGTTGTTGAGTTTACTATGATGCTCTTCTTTGAATTCTAATTATTTAAGTTTTCGTTGTTTGATTGTATATTCTGTGAATAAAAAAGTTAAGTGAAAAAGTACGTTTTATATAAACTGTATGTAAAAAGTATAAATCGTAATGCAAACTAGACAGGTTTCGAATTAACCCATCCCATAATACAAGGACAAGAATTATAAATAAGTAAATAAATACATAAAAATTACAAATACCAAGAAAGGAAAAAAATGAAATGAAAAAAAGGATGCAAAAAAACAGTCTCTCGCTAAACCTCACTTACTCACTTACTTGCTTTCAAAAGCACTCATGAAACCAAAGATACCACCCATGTCAACATATCGTCTACCACAATCACTCAAATATTTATCAACAATTCCTCCATAAACTTCAAACAATGCCCTATTCTGTTCCACCAATGCATCTAATTCACCTTGGCTCATCGGAGTTAGGGGCGGAATGTTCTCAGCTTTGACATTGGTAACGGAGGCGGAAGCCGCGTCGTATAATGGCTTCAATTGCTTCTTCTTCGCCTTATCGACATCAAAACATGAAAGCAAGAACAACAATTGGTTGTACAGTTGTTTGTCGGAGTAAGAATACTTCATTATTCCTTTGCAACCATAACTTTTACCAGAGTGGCCAATGCAACGTCTGCCGTACACCGATACTTGACGGGTGGTCAACCCGCAATCGTCACAGTGAAGCCAACCTGCATAGTATGATGATATTTCTCTTCTGATGAAGTTCTCCAGTTGCGCTGAGACGGATAATGGTTGGAAAGTAGTGGAACAAGATACGCATTTGATCCCAGAATAAGTGACTTGGTAATCTGAAGAAGTTTGAATGCCTCCAAATTGGAAACGGTGATGGCAGTGAGGACAATTGAGTTGAAATGGTTTAGAGTCTCGGAATCTTTCGCTGTCTGGGATAGTTGATTCTAAAGGTTGCAAATCATTACCAGATTGTTGTTGTTGGTGATTGAGTCTAGCTCTGCTTTCATATTTTTTAGAGTCCAATCCTAATGAAGCAGCAAGTCTCACAACGTCATTACCTTCAATTCTTTCAAGCAATCTTTCAACAGGTGCAAATAATTGTTTCTCCAAGTAGAATAATGCATCTGGTTTGTACTCGTGGGTGGAAGAAGAACCCTTGGAGGATAATACTTCAGTTATAGCTCTTGCCCTTTCTGCAACAGATTTATTTTCATCTAGACCTTCGTCAGTGATGACAAAAGTAATCACATTACCAGCTTTGATCACTTTACCTTGACTCCGTAACCTTAATGCAACTTGAACAGCAGGCATATTTTTACCTCCTGGATATTGCTTAGGGTCTTTGGATAATCTTGTATTGATTTTCAATTTAACCATAGGAATCTCTCCAGCTTGTAATTTAGCAGTAATATCTTCTAAATAGTTGTAAATCTCATTCAATGATTGCTCAGGTTCTGAATCACTCAATATTTTCTCAAGTACAAAAGTGGAAACTTCTTTCGATAACGGACAATACTCTCTTCTCTTCATATCAAGACCTTTCACTTCTAAAGAAGTTGTCTCTTTTAAACCATCAAGACTCATTGTAGCATTAACAGCAGCGTACTTCTTCTTAGCATGCAATAACAGTTTTTTGAAAACATTATCGATATCAATCTCTAACAATCTATAACGTTCATTGACTTTAACTTTGAAATCTTCACCTATCTTTATAGCCTCTTTGAAATTATCACAACCAGTATCGATCATAACAGAATCGGTATCACCGTAAACGACACGAAGTCCAATACTCTCAGCTAACTGTCTCGTATCCATCAAGATTTCTCTACCCCTATTAGTAACAAGCATGGCTAACGGTTTTGCATAGAATCTAGAATGCACATATCCTAAACAACCGTACATCGAGTTAGCTGTCAATTTCAAAGCTTGTTGTTTAATGTCATACTGTGCTTTTTCAATAGGCGTGGCTCTCGGATCTTTTAAAAGTTTCTTCACTTCTGAACGTCTAGTCACCAATTGTTGAAGTAATCGAGGCAACACACCAGCTTGCACTTCCGGTGATGGGACTAACGGGAGTTCTTCGTCTGATGTTAATGATGATCTGTCAACAGTGGTAAAACAAATGTTAAACTCTTGAATAATTGAAGGGTACAAAGAATTGAAATCCATAACTAAGATGTAATTTTTATGAAGCCCCTTTTCAGGTTCAAAAACTAAACCACCTTGGAACTTGGATTTCTTGCTTGATGTCACAGTAGTTTCATCCGAGTCGCCATTTTCATCTTTATGATCGTTGGAAACAGCTCCTGCAGCGACTGCTTGTTGTTGTTGCTGCTGTTTTTGAGCTCTAGTTTCTTTATCTGGAACAATGTATCCATTATTTGTGAATTCATGAAGTAAGATATATTCATTTCTACCAGCTCTTGTACCACTCAGTGTATGGGACCAAGCATTACCTGCCAAGTTTGTCAATTGCTTCGACAATGACAAGATTTGCATTCTGAAGGCAACTTCACCAATAATTTGAACAGATAGGTTGTTTTCATTAAATGCAGCTAGTAAATGATTAGCATCGTCAACGAATTGAGGGTTTGCCAAGTTGACTTCCATTGGGATATATTTCTTCTTACACACAACGTCATACATTTCAGCTAAGTCCCATGATTGACATTTAGTGGTTAACGATTGACCCATTTCGTTGGAAATATCACATAACAGTCTACCTGCGAAAATCTCCCTTAGATAGAATATATTGTTTCTTCCTGACCCATTACCAAATCTTTCAGGCCACTGTTTTCTATTTCTTCTACCAAAAGTGGACCATGTATTAACTTTCAAATCATACATTCTATGTAGGATAATGTCCATTGAAATATTCTCTAATCTGTGACCTAAAAATACATCAGGGTCGGCTTTTTTAACTAGTGCAGCCAAACAATTCAATAAAGTTCTCTCGTTATTAAAACTTCTAATTGGAATATTCTTCTTATTTGCAATCTGAGACAACCCTGGAGGTAAAGTGATAGATCCACCCACGGGTCTAACTAAAGTGATCAAATCATGAGGTCTCAAATTCCCATCAATTGGTGCATCTTGTGGTAAATCTTTGTAAACTGCCATTGAAACTGACCCAATCTCTTGTTTGCCCTCTTTAGGATTCATAATTGATTGAACATTGATACTCATCACAGTTAAATTTGGAGCAGGCTCATTCGTCTCCATTGGAGTAATGAAATTTGGACTTTTAATTGTCACTTCAACACTACAATGAGATGAATTTTGTAAAGAGTTGAAATCACAGTTTTTAATCGAAAGCCAACATGGACCCATAATATTTCTTTGAACCACAAAAGATTCAAAAATATTCGCCTTTGTTCCAAAGATATGTGAGAATGTTTCACCTTCTAAATCAGATGGTAAGGTGGTATGTTTAGCTAACGGGGTCTGATAAGGTAACAAAACTTTCAAATATTCGGCCTCTTTTGGAATCCCAGGTAATTCAAAAGAGTATTTTTTAGTTTCGGGTTTAGTTTTAATTTGATTCAGTCCAAATTTACCCATTAATAACGGAGCAATTTCTTCGTGAACATCCATTGGAGAAATTTTTTCTTGTTGTTGTTCTTGTTCTTGTTCTTGTTCTGATACATCATCTCCTTCTTCATTTTCACCCTCATCAACTTGTCTGAAATCTCTTGGTAAGAAATATAGTTCTCTATTGATCCCATTAATTTGAACCATACCTGAAACCAATTTCCCATCATTAGCTTTTATTTTACCAAACAATAATAGAGTATTTTCAACTTCAGCATAATCCATCCAAAACATTTGAAGAGCACCTGACGCGCCATCCTCAGACTTGGTTATAACTTGATCTTCATCTAATCTATCAAATGATGTATTAGATATGTTAGACATCCTACTCGGAGATGACGGGAAATGAACGGATTTTTGTTCTTCTTTCAATGGTGATGAATCAATATGCTTCAATGGTTTAATCTGTACTTGTTCTTTAGTCGAACTCAAATTGACTGTTCTGTTCACAGCATTACTGGTTCTTGGTCTTCTAGCGGTAACAACTTCATCATCATCATCATCATCATCATCATCGGATTCGGATTCGTCGTCACGCTTTTCCAAATCAAGGTCTTTCAAAATTGGTTCAGTTTTTAATTTAATTGGAGACGAAGGAGTACCCTCAAAATCGTTGGAATCATTGAATTCATCCATTTGTGTACTATTCAAAGCGGTATAGTAATCATTATCTGAGTTCAATTTAAGTTTTTTAGAAGGGCCTCTTATATCGTCGTCATCTTCATCTTCAACATCATCTTCAGCGATCAATTTTTTAAAATCTAATGGTTTTATCGAAGTAGAAGGAGACTTGGATATTTTATCTGATTTTAAAGTGGAAAACACGTCTCTTTTCTTTGAGGATGAGAAGAATGGGGTTGATTTGGCCTTTGATGAGACAGATGTCGTGAAGTCGTTCAAGATGTCATCTAGATCATCGTTATTGATTTTTTTCCTATGATCTTTGTTATTAGATACCGACAATTCAGCTGAGTTTTTGAAGAAATTCGAAATTGAAGGAATGCTGTTCTTTTTAATTTTCTTGATCTTTTTCGTCCTCTTATCATGTTCACCAGTTCCCTCTTCTTCCCCGTCTTCTTCTGCATCATCATCGTCTGAATAGTAGTTATGCGAATTGTCCCATTCATCGGCTCCTGTCTCAGCATACCCTTCACCGTTTTCATCAACAATAAAATCATCATTCAGTAGCTGATCTCTTTTGTGTCTCCTGTATTCTAATTCATCCACTTCTTCGTAAATATCAACTCCTTTGTCGTTGTCTTCAGGGTCAGAGACAACTTTACCACCAGCCCTAGCTGCTCTCAGTCTTGCAAGCTTATCCTTTCTGGCCATCTTGTTGATTGGAAGTAAAGTGTGTGATTCGTTGTCTAGTCTGATCTGAGTTAAAATTTGTATTGCATGCCAAAAAAACAGTTCAGACTAGCCAAACTATTATAAATACAAGGATCTAAATAGACTGTGTGGTTTTCAATCAAAATAATCTCTAATTGAGACAGACATACGCGTTTTTTGGCGTGGCAGATTAAAAAAAGAGACGCGTATCTTTGCACGCGATGTTAAATTGGCAGATCAGTGGGTCGATCGACTGGTCAACTGGTTTTTGAATTTCCAATTCGTCGATCGATGTGTATTGTAGTCTACGTCGATCGATGTCCTGTTTTCAAGTTGGCTGGTGGGTTCTTTTGTTTTGGAGATAAGTAGATAAGGAATAAATAAATGTCATTACTAACTTTCTTGTTCAGTTACTCAGGAAACTTCACTTTAATTGCTAATAGATACATACATACATACATACGCCGACCATGTCTTTTGCTAACTTTGATATAGAGGCCCAAAAAGACCCCCATTCCCAGACCTCTGCGATACAACAACAGAATAATCCAACTCCAGACACAAATGTCTTAAATTCCATATCTAGCAAACTATCTGACTTGATATCGAATATCTCCAAATTTGACAAGTTGCAACAGCAATTAGGTACTCAGAGAGATAACTCCACTTTGAGAGGTACACTGGTGAAGTTAAGCAAGAATTGTAACTCGTTGAACAGCGAGATAAATCATGACTTAGATAAGTTGTCATCAACTAAGACAGATAACTCTACAAATCCAACATTGATATTCACACAGGAGAAATTAAAGACTCAGTGTCAGGAAGTGTTTAAGAATTATCATTTGATTTTGAGATCTTATAATGAGAAGATCCAATCGGTGGTGATAAATGAACAGTATAAAAAGAATGAAGCTTATATTCAAAGTCTCATCACAAGAAATAACCACACGAACGATGATGGCGGATCTACATCTGAGACTACTCCCTTGTTACAACAACAGCAGCAGGATCCGCAGAGACAACTACTCGTGCAAGAACAGCAGGATGATTCAATACGACAAGCTGAGCTGGAATATCATAATTCTGTAATTTTACATCGAGAATCAGCAATAGACAACATATCTAAAGGTGTTCAAGACATCAACAAAATATTTAAAGATTTGAACGAAATGGTGAATCAGCAAGGTGAACAGATAGATACTATTGAAGACAATATTATGACTTATGCGGATGACACTCAATTGGCAAGTCATGAATTGATTAAAGCTGATAATTATCAAAAGAAGAAAAGAAAATGGACTTGTGTTTTGTTTGTAGCATTGGTTGTTGTCTTGTTGATTACATTAGCTATTATAACTTGATTTAATCAATTGGTTGACTATTAATATATATATATGTTACGGTTTAAAATTATGATATGTGCGCTCTTTGTAGGATCTGCAAGATTCTTTTAATATAATATAAAAATCCCAACAAGTATATAGCGAGTAATTTTAAAGAAAGGGGCGAATAAGAAAACACAACTAAAACTAGTAAATTCTGACAAAAAAAAGGGCTAGGAAGGAAAAAAAAAATTAGCCCGATAATAAGAGAATATCCATAAAGAAAATGAAAACCAACAGAAAAAGTATACCCAAATAGATGAAACCACTATCAAGTGAAATAAGACATCTACATCCATAGAACACAAAAAAAAAAACTATAGATTGAACTTTTCAATGGATGGAGTAGCAATAGAATCGACATCTTCATAATCTGTATCTATTAAAGAGGATCCCCTTCTACTTCTACTTGAACCCTTATCATAATCACTCACTGAAACAGCGGTATTAGTATTCCCAGTAGCAAACTCCGTTCTTTTTAACCGGCAACTCTCGTGACGTTTCCCATCGGGTAGGCCAGAAATCCAGGCACTAACACGGTCTTCATCAACAGGGTTACTAGAACTCACCGTACTATTCTCATGATCAGTGTTGGCTTGTCTTATTCTTAATCCTTGTTTGCTGGATTCTTTCAATACTTTCTCATGGTTCTCTTTTTCTTGGTCATGCGCAAAAATTGTAACAGAGGAGTCTAACGAGACAAGATTTCTCTCTGTTGATTCTGGTTCTTCTTTAGAGATATCAAATGAGTAACCTGCTGCATGAATAGGTTCATGTCTTCTTCTCCTTCTTTGTCTTTCCGATCTGTTATGTTTGATCTTCTCTAGCAAGGTAACAGCATGGCCTTCGAAAAAATCAGCAATTTCTTCCTTGTGGGCGTAAAGCACGCCTGAGATCATTACTCCGGCACAGATTCCTAAAGTTAGCGGGACTGTAATTACGGTAGAGAAAAAACGGAACGGTTGTTGGTTAATCCTTGTGAGTTAGTATGGTTGTGTGGGGAACAAATGAGGCAGAAGGGCAATAGGGTTGCTCTGTGCGATATTTCAAATCTAATTGTCTTACCTATTGGAGACATTATTGTAGAAGTAACAGTTATAGCTATATGCGTATATTTGGAAGCTAATCTGACGTTGTGCAACTTTTTGTGAACAAAAGAAAGACGTATACGTTTCTAACAAGCAGATATACGACAATTCAATTCAATTCAAATCAGATAAAGAATCGCTCCTACTTTCACTTTTCAGCGCCTCTTTTTCTTGTACGTTAATAAATATATTTAAAGAGACTTGAGCACTTAAAGTGTTCATAGGAACATACTTAGGATGTATAGAAACATACATTGATCACAGTCCACGTATAGATATTTATATATTTATTTATTTATTTGCTACACACTCGCTATAGCAACCCATGTCTTCTCCATGTATACCGATCCCACAAAATTACAGCACAATATCACCAACAACGGGTCTTCAACTTGATTTATCTTATATATTACCCAACTTGGCTGTATGCTCTTCTCCTAATGACTCTAGTTTCCACTTGAAGAGACTAACAAATATCAATATTTCTGAGTTAGTAAAATTATTGAACAGTTTCCATGGAGTTTCAAATTGGAAGATCCTTAATTTAAGAGAAGAAGAAGCAGGGTATGATCCAGATATTGTCACTAGCAACGGGGGTGAATTCCAAAGGTTTGGGTTCTTAGATCATAATGTAGTGCCTTTTAATAGCTTGTTGAAGATTATCAAGCTGATAGAAGAGTATCTTGGGTCTAATCCAAGTAAAGTTATCGTGGTTCATTGTAGGCATGGAAAGGGAAGAACAGGATCTGTTGTGATTGGCTACTTGATGTATAAATTTAAATTGTCATTTGAAGAAGCAAATAACGTTTTCATCGAACGAAGAGGTGTATACAAGACTGGTGTATCTATTAACTCACAGGTTCGATACTTGAAATATTTACAATTTTTCTTAGAAGACCAAAAACAAAGGGCGCTGTACCAGAGATTACTTAGAAGTGGGTTTCAGGTAAAAATGGAACAAATAAACATTGTGCAACCGGACACTTTAATTTTAGACAGTTTGAACAATGTACATTTGATTATTGAACGGTTCGTGAATCCGGAAGAAGGAGAAAATGGGAAAACTGGTAAAGAGGCTTTATTTGAATTTGATTCAGCAACTGAGGTTTCTCATGATGTAATAGATGGTAAAGACATTTTGATTTTCAAACCGTTAGAGGATTTGATTATTGACGATTATGATATTTCAGTACAGTTGAGTTGCGTATTGAAAAAAGTGGTTAATGTGGGTATAGGTAGAGCTTGGTTGAATTTGCCGCTTGAATACATTCATCAATTTAACCTGATCTCAAATAGCACTCACGAGGAAAAAATGCAAATTAAACAATCACAGAAAAAATTATATATTTTAATTATCCCTTGGAATAAAATGGATGGTTTCAAAGGTACGAAAAAAAAGGGATTAAGATTGTTCAATTATGCTGAATTTGTATTTTCAGTAAGTTTTATTATTACTGATGATCAAGATGATGTTGGTCAATTTAAAAAACATGCCAAGTCACGTTTCTTTAAAAGAATCACATCGAATGGTAAGAATCATGATCACAAAAAATAAATCTACAATTTCGTAATTTTAATAACTTTTAATATACTGTGTTTTTTTTTTATTATTATTGTGTTACATTGAAAAAAAAGAAAAATGCTAATGAATTTATACAAATTAATTCATAACTTTTTTGTTGTAGTATACATTGTAATCGCTCCGAGAAAAATTCGATCCCAAGCAAAGAAGAGAGAGCATGAGACCGGGCTTGATCTGACCTAACCTAGTCTAATTAGCCTCCTTTCTTTTCGGTCTCCATTCTATTCCACACATCTTTAATAATCTTTCTGATATAAGTCAACTGTTGACCTTCCCCTTCTCCTGTACCCTTATTAACTTTACAGTTGTCCACACCGTAAGGCTTGGAAACAATCAAATGACTGTCAAATATGACAATATTATCGGACTTATCCAACGTTACGTCACCGCTAGGTAAAAGCTTAAACAAACTAGTAAAGATATCAATACCTTCGGATGACATCTTGCGACCGTTTAAAATCTTATTCAAGTAGAAAGATTGCTCGAATTGGTTGATCAGTTTAGAGTTGCTTAGTTTGTAATTGGTGTTGAGAGATTTGAGGGGGATAGGGTATGGTGGGTTATCCTGAGATTGGAACGTTTCTGTCAAAGTTTGCTTAGAAGATGATGGCAGATTTGTTGGCTTTTGTTTAGTCAACGAAACAATTTGTTTTATGTATGTAGTTTTGATCACCGTGAATGCATTTTTCTTTGAGGCCGTGGTGGTGGTGGTGGTGGCGGTAGAATGGTTGGTATCTTGTTCCTTAGAGAGTGACAATAAGCCTGAATGAGGGTTGTAAGAGTGAATCACGCCAGTGATGGTCGAGTCGGCAGTGGTTGTAATCAAGACTCTGTGAGGTTAATAAACTTGTTAGTCAAAGGTACGAAAATAAAAAGCTAGGTTGGGAAATAACTTGAAAATAAATCAAAGATGATGATCATAATTAAACAGAATCTTGAAACTTGAGACGTTAAAGTAACTTACTTTAGTCCGACACTCTTGTCTAAATTCAGCATCCCAGAACCGGACTTTACTGCTTGATCGAATATGTCAATGGATTAAGTGTGTGTCTGTAGGAGGACTTAGTCATAGCCATAGTCATTATATATAAGAGACGATGCAACTGATCTTCTGCATTGTCATTGTGAACTAAAGCAAAGTGAGAAAAATGGGAAGGCTTTGCGGTGCAGAGTTGTGTGTGTTTTCCATGAGCCACGTTTGTCAGTTCACCAGCCCTCTTCATGTGCCACACCTCTTTTGTTGTGTCCTTTCAAACCGCTGTTTAACGGTACTTTACTGGGCAGCTCATCTGTGTTTGATCTTGTACATGTGTAGGTAGAGGTACTGGTAATTCGAAGGCAGACACAGGAGTTGGTCGTCTAAGTGTCAGCAATTTATTCTTTGAATACACGCAGCGTGGTGTGTAGAAAGAACAGAAGACGATGGTTGGATCATCGAGCAATTTCCATGACAGAAGGGGCATAGATCAAGATAATTTGAAATACAATCCTCACAATGCCACAGACTCATTTCCTGGGAAATCTTATAATGATGGTGATAACGAGATGAATTTTTTTATTGGAAATGGTAGAGAGAATCGAGGAGGGATTGCTTCCCGTAATGACAATGACAACGATAATGATGATGAGAATGATGATGATAATAGGGATCCTGATGCCGGAGAAGACCCAATGTATGATAATGGTGGAGAAGGCATCTCTTTAGACCAACAATTAGATGACGATATTGATATTGATATTATTGGGGACCCGTTCCCTGATATTGTCATTGACAGAGGAGAGATGGTGGAGACGAACGATGATCAAGACATACTATCTTCTCCACATAGTAGTTTTTCATTCACAGACAACGATGAAGACGAAGAAGAGAGGGAAATTGATGGATTGAACAATTTCAATATCATTTTAGAGTATCCTGAGCTCTTGTTTGATTATAAAGAGCTGTTGAGCTTTAAAGAAGAACTGAATGATTGGTTTACGTTCAACGAATTGAAGAATTTGAAACTGTTGAAGAAAGTTTATGAGCAAGATAACGTGGTTGTTGATTCATTAAACTCAGGTGACGAGCTGGTTCATCGTAAGTTTAATAGCATTTCTGATCCATCGGTTAAGAAGCATGTTGTACTGGCTTACGCGTCAGGTCTTGATTCATCTAAGAATGTATTGAAAAACTTGATATGTTTATCGTATATCGCATTAGGTTCATTTGGTTATATTGACAGTTCGGATCATCATATTAATTGCATTACTGGTAATGCTAAACTTTTCATTGATTCTGAAATTTTGATACCCATATTGCAAGTGCTGAATGAAAGAGCTGCTAAATTAACCGATTTTAGAAATGACGAGAAAAGAATTAAAAATCATAAATTATTAAAATTATGGTCAAATGAATTTTACTATGCACTTACTATATTGTTCACCATAGTGACTCGGATACTTACTTTGGAGGAGGATGACGACGATGGTGATGGTGATGGTGATTATGAAGATCGGGTAAAATTAGCAGCTATAATTGATATATCTGGCGTATTGTTCAACTTAGTGAAAGCTATAGATTCCTGGAGATGGATGACTAGTGTAACTGAAGAAAGGGAAAGTAATAATAGTCCTCAACAGCAGCGTTCCACAAATGGTGGTACCGGAGGAGGAGGTGGTGGTGGTAGTGGACAAGATGATCATACAACTCGATCAGCATCTTCACCTGCAGCTCGTCATTTTAGAATAAGAAATGTTATCCTGCTACTTTCTAAATTGTTTCTTTTGCAATTTGGCAATCAAGAGAAATTACAATCTACAAAAGCATTCTTGAAGTATAAAATTGAAGGTGGTAAAATATTCACAAATGGGAATACTACTAATAGCGCAACTTCACATTCCCTTTCTAATACCACCTCTTCTGATTGTGTTAATGGATCGAACAACAACAAGAACAATAACGTGAGAGAAACTATTTCACCTTTAGACTATCATTATTACAGAAACGAACTTATAACACGCTATCCTACGTTTACTCCACCAAAATTTGATGTTTCTAAAATTTTGGAAATCAGTATAAACAACGACCAAGACTCAGAATCGGAAACTATTTCTAATTTAATCAACACCTCATCATTACTAATCAATCAACATCATAATTTCAAACCAAGAGTGCCAGCTGCCACTTTTAATATTAATTCCCCAATGATCCACATTGCTACCCCTGTTCC
The DNA here is from genome assembly GCA_003707685.2 of Ogataea pilisensis. Lineage (NCBI taxonomy): Eukaryota > Fungi > Ascomycota > Pichiomycetes > Pichiales > Pichiaceae > Ogataea > Ogataea pilisensis. Next base: position 97,818 of record PPKM02000009.1, read on the forward strand.
TTCTCCAACTTTGTCACCACAACATACTGGGAATGCTCAAAATCATTCTAATATATCAGAATTAGAACATTTCAATGGTCAAGGAAAGAAAAAAATGTTTGTCACTCAGCCTCATTTCCCTAATCTGTACCCACTTCAAGATGAAGTCCCATTTAGTGTCAAAGAAGCTACAGAAATTTTTTATGATCATGTTAAAGATGATTTCAATTCCATTCAATTTGTCAAGACATATGAAATGTTTATTAAAGAAGAACAAGGTTTGAAACCGAGTGATGATACAATCAGTGATGAGAAATTCATTTATTCTGATCAAGACAAGACGGAAAACCCTATATTTGTTGATGAGATAACTTCATTACAAAGAGTGGAGAACTTTTATAATGAATGTTTACCATATTTAAATTCGTTAGTCATCGTAATGCTTCAAATGGTGTCTTCTAACATTCTACCCCCACCTGTGAAACAAGGACAAGATGGACAACAACATCATCAACAACAACAACAACAACATCCACAACGGCAATACAATCAACCAATTAAGAAACCTGTTCTGACTGATGAATTAGAAGAATATGATAAACAGAAGCTAGATGTATTAAGAACGAAAGAAATAAGCTTGAAAAGTGCATCAACCGTTTTATTGCTTCTATTAAAATGGTTCAAGTTATCACATGTCATGAAATATGAATATTTTCAATCGTTGATCTATGACAATGATTTCTACGTTTTATTATTTAAATTATTGGGAAGTAACCAACTGAATGCTCAATTTGATAGTAGTTTTGATTTCAATGACCCTGATACGTTGATTAAAAACAGGGTCGTCTACTGTGATTATGAAGTGTTGGGAAATTTGAAAGATTATAATTTTTGTTTGATGGCACTTTCGTTATCATCTAATAAAAATTGTGAGCCACCAACGATTACAGCGTTAATTGATGAAAAGACACAGATACAAGATACATTTAAGTCTGATTCAGGTACATATGATACTTTTATCCCTCCTTTCAATGGTCAGTCCAATATTAAGATCCTGAAGCCAAACAAAAGGTACTGTTTAATCTTAGCTAGCTTATTGAAAGTTCTCTATCATACCATTTCAAATTTCAAGATACAAAGGATTTATAAACTGTTAGAGGTACGTCCTACGGAAACATTACGATTCTATATGACTTTATACAATTTGAATTTCTACAAACCTATTTTGAAGATAATCAAGTTGATAAGTCCGTTTAATGGGAAGAAATGGCGATCTAATAACATGGACTTGATTTCATTCGTATACTTGTTTTATAAAGTTGGATTGAGAGACCAGTGGTTGAATAATTTGTTTATTGTCAATTTGAATGATAGATTAAAGAAGTCTTATGAAAATGAATTATCGTTGAGATGTTTGTTGAAATATTACAATTTTAAGAACTACCCTGACAAAATGGTCAGTTTTGGATTGGCTGGGGGGAACGAAAGCGATGGAGGACAACAACAGCAACAACAACGTGGCCTTGTGAGTGAGAATGACGATGGATTCTTTGCTGAAGAGTTAAGGAAATTACTTATTGATGAGCAATGGGTTGCAACCTCATAATAGTACCAGTAGTACCGCTAATTATGAATATATATATATGAATGAATATATGAATATACACGCCATTAATCAATTAATCAATTAATTAATTAACAAAAAAAATCAGTGGCCTTTAAAATTACGATTACATAATCCACACGTTAATTTTCTCTTTTGTTTATCTTTGAGAAAAATGTCTGTTTACATTTAGTTTAAGAGATTAACTTGTTGGCTTCAAGAAACACTTATTGATCTCTTCTTTTCATATTACATACATACCTTGCAACGTCGCTGATAGAATATATATAGTTTGATTTTGGGGGGAACGCTATAGAACTACACCTGGGTGAATAATAATGTCAGACTCAGACTATATCATAAAAAACTATCTACTCCGATTAATCAAAGGTATAGTACTTCACCATCATGAATTCAGTATAGACTTCATACACCAGTTGACAGAAGACGTGAACATTATATTACTCCAATCGACTTCAACTCCACTGACGCAGCAACCGCACCATCAACAGCAGAGGTATGCTCCAGAAGCATTGAACCAATATAGAGACTACATGATCCATCAAGTGGGATCCGGTGCAGGTACTGCGTTGTGGGACAAGTTGAATCAGACAGTTGAAGAGTTAGTATTGATTGGCGATAGGAATGAACTTGCAAGGTATTTAATAAGATTGGATTCTATTATAACTAATGACATTGGGAATAAAGATGTGGAGCGAGGTGATTCCATGGGACAGCGAAGAAATATAGGACAGTTTAATAAGTTCTATAATGGTAGTAGTCCCCGTAATAACAACATTAGCAATATAATATCTAGTCCGTTCAATGCCAACAACAACCACAGCAACAGTGGTAGATTTATTTTGTCGTCTCCCGGTGGGTTTCTGGCCCCACCTTCTTCATCATCTAAAGACAACTTCAACGGGATACTGAACCGACCATCGTCAAATAGTTTTAGATCCACTTCAGCAGCAGTTCCTTCGAACGCTTTGGGAAAACCATTAAGTGAGTATACTAAGAAAATGTATTACTCTAATACCGATTCTGGCTTATTGCCTGAACCAGAAATCATCACGAATCTGGTATTTTTGTTGAATGGATCAACTTGTGAGATGTTCCCCATTGACGTTGATTATGACGATATAGAAAAAGATGATATTGTTATGATTAGTAAAATACCATTGAATATAAGTTTTGGTGTTGCTGGAGTGTTGTATCGACTGTTTGAGCCTGCTTTGATTTATAAGAAATTAAAATTGTTAGTTGCATCAAAGAGGGTGACTAATGATGTTAATGACAGGAGACAGAAAAGAACAAGAACAAGTAATAATAATAATAATAATAATAATAATAATTCTCAAGTTAAAGTTGCATTCATTAGTCATTTACAAAATGAGTTGTTAGAGTATACTACTTTAGTCAATACGATACTAAGTCAACAAAAGTTAGAAGCTGGCAATGTAACACTAGCATCAATCCATGTTCAATTAATCGATTCTATTATTAAATTAAGATTCTTATATTTCTTAGCAAACCAATTAAACTCGTTATCAGCTGGTGATTTTTTATCATTGATTTATAGTTTTACAGAGACTGGAGATTTGCTATTGAAAGAATTATCTATTGTGTTTTTCAAAGTTTGTGTTCGCCCTTATTATGATGTTATTAAGAGTTGGTTGCTTGAAGGAGAGCTAGACTCACAAAAAAGTAAACCTGATGATTTTTTCATTTCATTGACTAATGACAATTATTATTATGAATTTCATTTGGATAAAGTTCCATCTTTCTTAGTTGGTGAGACTGCTGAATTAATTTATCAGATTGGGAAATCGATAATCTTCTTGAAGAAAGATTGCAAAGAATTGAAAAAAGTTTTCGAAATTTCGAATAAATATTCCAATATATTTACAATGAATGGAGATTTTATTGACACAAGGCCTAAAAAATTACAATATTGGATCAAAGTACAATACAATGAAGTTATTAAATATTTGAATTATATCTTATATGAGAAATATGGATTAGTGAAAGAGATTCAATTCTTGCATTGGTTCTTGTTAATGAATAAAGGAGATTTTATAAATTCAGTTATAGTGAAAGGATTGAATGTATTGAATGAATCGTCATCTAGTCTATCAAGTCATCAGTTATTGAGAGTATTACAGGACTCGATTGATAACTCCAGTATTAAAAATCTGCCCAAGGAAGTGCTAAATAGGATAGATGCTAGGTTGTTAGAGATGGGACATGGGAATATAGGTTGGGATTGTTTCACTTTGGATTTCCAAGTTGTTTCTCCAGTTGATTCTATTATAATGCAAAAGAATTGTTCCAGGGAGTATTTAAAAATGTTCAATTTTTTGTTGAAGTTGCAAAAAATCAATTATTTGTTAAACGTTGGCTGGAATGAGGCTAACAGTTTCCGCAAGAATTCATTGAAGCAGATTACAAAGAAAAGTCAATTGATTAAAAGGAAACAACGGAAGAAACTTACCAACAACAACAACAGTGGGAATCTATCAGTGATTGATTTGAGATATTTATGGTTGACAAAGACATTCAAGCGGTTGAATATCTTAAGAAATGAATTCATTAAATTCATAAACATCATTACTAGTTTTGTTGATTTAGAAATCATTGAAAAAAGTTATAGGAAATTAATGTCCAAAATGTTGAAAAATAAAGAATTTGAAATACCTGTTTTGAGAAACAGTAAGAATTTGAAGTATTTAGAAAATGCAAGAATTCAACTAGATGATGAGTTTATAAAGAGCTTTGAACAAAGACAAGTGGTGGATACACCAAGAGAAGATATTGTTCCCTCTAGAAAAAACGATGATGATTGTGTCATACTACAGTACAACAGTTACAACCTCGATGAATTAACAGCGTTACATCAAGACTACATAACTTCAATTACAAGATCTAAATTACTCTTATCGACAAGGTATATCACCCAAATTGATTCTTTCATTCAGACGATCAACAAGTTTATTGAACTGAATAATGGATTCAACAATTTGTTGATAGAGATGATCTCAATCACGGAGTACAACCAGGGTAGTAATGCCAATGATGACGACTTGTTGAATAAAGATCGGTACGATGACTATTTGATTGTGATTGATGGGAAGATTAGTAGATTGATGGAGAATTTAACTGTTGACATAATTGAGAATTTTGAAGATGATTTGGTCAAGTTCACTGAAGAGTTAGTGATTGACAAGGACCAGAGTTTAAGATGTTTAGGTATAATGTTAAGTAATTAAGTGAGTAATTAAGTAAGTAAGTAAGTAAGTAAGTAAGTAAGCAAACTAAGATCGGATCAAGAAAAAGGCTGTGCAGATTACTGTAAGTATTAAAAGACACGTAATTGTAAGATGGCAGAATGGATGATCACGGAAATGGCGCAACGGAAATGGGACATCGGGAGGGACGTGATGAGGGAGAGGGAGAGGCAGGGGAAGGTTGAGTGGTGTATAGTAGTAGATGATTAGTTGATTAATAGTTGTTATCTGGTGTGGTGTCCATGAGATGATTAGGTGATGACAGGATCTGTGTATGTGTGTATGTGTGTATGGCCACTGCTGTGGTTGGCTGTCTCTTTCTTGTCTTCTCACATGCTCTTTTCCTTTGGAACGCAGCGCCGTCAGTGACTGGACTTTTCCTGGCAATTTGTGGGGTGCGTGAGGGAGTGAGCGGTGCGGTTTGAATTGAATTGAACTGAACTGAGTTGAACTGAATTATAAATAGAAGGGATGATTCCTTTGCACTGGAAGACTGGAAGACTGACATGTGTCTTTTTGGTGTTTGTCTGTCTGTCTGATGGCACTATCTATATATCCACTATCTTTCATTTGCCTGCCCCCCAATTACATATTTTAACACAAAAAAATGGACGAGACAGATAGTATCGTTGCTGACAACGTCCTACTAGACAACGTTAAATCATTTGCTGCCGGTGGATTCGGTGGTATTTGTGCTGTCCTCACAGGACACCCGTTCGACTTAACCAAAGTTCTATTACAAACTAATCAATACAGCTCTACAACTTCAGCATTGAGAGGAACTTTAGCAGCTCATGGTCCATTGGGCTTCTATAAAGGTGTCACTTCCCCATTACTTGGAGTCACTCCAATGTTTGCCGTTTCATTCTGGGGTTATGACGTTGGGAAGAAGTTGGTGTGTCTAATTAATAAAAAAGATCCTATTGACGCGAAATTGTCAATTGGAGAAATTAGTGCTGCTGGGTTTTTCAGTGCTATTCCAACCACTTTAATCGCAGCTCCTTTTGAAAGAGTCAAAGTTGTCATGCAAACTTCTAAAGAAAATGTCTCGTTCGGTAATACTGTGTCTAAATTGTACAAAGAAGGTGGATTGAAATCTATTTTCAAAGGTTCTGCAGCAACGCTAGCTAGGGATGGTCCAGGTTCTGCCGTTTATTTTGCCACGTATGAATATTTGAAACTAAGATGGACCAATCCTGGGGAATCTGCATCACTGTCAACAATTATGACTGCTGGTGGTCTTGCTGGTGTTTCTATGTGGGTGGCGGTTTTCCCAATTGATACAATCAAGTCCGTTCAACAAAGTTCAAATGTTAAAGTTAGTATTTCGCAAGTTACCAAAAATGTTTACGCAAAGGGAGGAATTAAAGCTTTCTTCCCTGGTATTGGACCTGCATTGGCTAGAAGTTTCCCTGCTAATGCTGCTACATTTTTAGGAGTTGAGATTGCTAGAAAATTCCTTGATGGAATATTCTAAGATTGTGTGTAACTTTATAAATAAGTGTATAAATTCTCTGCTAATGATTTATTTATTCAAACAAACAAACAAACCATTGACGTAGTAGAATTAAATGGAAATGGAAATGGAAATGGAAATGGAAAAAGATCACATGCGAAATGTGAAAGATGGAATTACGTAATAAATTATGTGTCACCAGATCTCAAATCTGAGAGTTTTCTTTTTGCATTTTGCATAATAATAAGCCCATGTGTTTGTTCTTCTTTGCTCAATAATAGTTATTTGTTTGTATGTTTATTACTCGTCCTGTTTTGTCATTATATTAATATTAGATCCAATAATTACAAGTCATTTTCAGTGACTTGATTTGAATGGACTGGACTGGACTGGACTTGACTTAATATAATTATTAAAAAAATGGGGTTTTTTTTACCTTATTCATCTCTTCCTCATTTGAAAGAGTACAAGTAAGTATAGTATTGTGAATTTTTACTCATCCATCACATGCTAATTTGTAGCTACTTGAGACCCTAAAAGCTCAAACATATACTAACTCTAACTAATTCATGTTTTGATTTTATTCTATTTTTTCAGATACCAGTCAGAAGATCGTTCACTTCTGACAAAATTTGTTTTGAAAAGATTCTGGGTCCAATTTGAGAAAATATTCCCGTTATCAATGGCACCAAACATGGTTACACTTTCTGGACTGTTATTCATTCTTGCATCTTTATCAATTGTCTTTTATTTGGATCCTCAATTCAACAAAGAATCTCCTTTCATAGTATACATTATCCACGCACTTTCCATGTTCCTCTATCAAACATTTGACGCCTGTGATGGAATCCATGCTAGAAGAACGGGACAATCTGGTCCTCTGGGTGAACTCTTCGATCACTGTGTTGATGCAATCAACACAACTTTATCAGTTTTCATCTTTGCTAGTATTTCCGGATTGGGCAAAGGTTGGATGATTATAGCGTCTCAGTTTGCAACTTTGATGAATTTCTATTTGTCCACTTGGGAAGAATTCCATACTCATAGGCTTTACTTAAGTGAATGTAGTGGACCAGTGGAAGGAATTTGCCTGCTGGTTGCATTGTTCGTGTTAACGGCATTTAAAGGACAATCTTTATGGCAATTCACTGTCTTTACAGTTGATTTGAGTTTGTTGGGTCAGGATTACAATAAAGAATATCCCATTAGTTCCACTCAGTTGGCCATAGTGTTTGGTGGCGTCTTGTTATACTATAATATCGAGTCTGCCAGAAGAAACGTATTGAAGTTTGTCACGGATCCAACGGGAAGATCAACAGCTATGAAAGGATTGATTCCATTCTTTGGATACTACGCTACTGTGTTTTTATTATTGTCCTTGCACGATGAGATCTTGTACGTTTACACTACCCCAGTTATGTTAACTATCGGTTCCACAATCGCTTTCACTGTGGGTAGAATCATTATTGGACATTTAACAAAACAAGATTTCCCATTCTTCAATCTTCCGATGGTTTTACCAGTTTTACAAATATTGTCAATAGAATTGTTGACTAAAGTTTTCGCATTGGATTATGCTGATGTTGTCCCGCTTGTTGTGTACGTCGGATTAGGATTGGCACTGGGGATTCATGGTATGTTTGTCTTAGAAGTCATTACGGAAATTACAACTTATTTGGATATTTACGCTTTATCAATCAAACATCAAAAAGTTTTTTGAATCCTGGGGAAGGGGGGGGCTACCTTCTTGTATGTTTTTGGCATCTGACGATTTCCCGGCTCACAACTTTATAGATTATTTTGTACTTAGTTGACAACAAAGTTTGCCTTGCTCTTTTATTACATAGATGTATGAAATCTAGATACATAAATACAGACACACACATATAGAAACATGTAGTATCACAGTTTAAACAATATTTTTCAAGCATTTAAGGATTACTTCTTTTGTGACACCATTTATTCGCAAAATTAACAAACAATTGGTAAGAGTTCAGACAAAGAAAATACTCGCTAAAGAAAAAGGAGATGGTGCTGTAATCCCAAATATATACAAATCTTATATGAATGCAAAAAAAAAAAGATCAAAACATTGTTTGTCTTTGATAAACTGTGTTTCTTTTTTTTTTTTGTTACATTGAGATGGGGAGCTGAAAACACAAAAACAGTACATAAAAACAAAAGATGCCACAAAAAAAAAGACAAAAACCAATAATACATCAAGTGAAAGCACTTACATGTTTTCAGATTACTTATTGTTGAGCAACGGAACCAGGCTGTTGTTGTTGGAAAGCACCTTCAGAACCAGGAGCTAACAATTCATTCGAACTCTGTTGCAATTGCATTTCTTTTTCTAATTCCATCAACTGAGTCTCACCAAAGATACTTAAAGCCAAAGGAACTCCCAATAGCAGAACAGAAGTAGATAAGATCCATAAACCTGAACCTAATTTGTTTCCTAATGACTTGATCGATGATTGAGTAGTTGAATAGGCTGAAGCTAAAGCTTGTCTTTGTTCAGGAGAGATTATGTCTTTTAAAGCTTCAATTCTTTCAAGCAAAGTTTCACTACCGTTGAATTCTTCATCGTAATCTTCATCATCGGAGTCTTCTTCTTCGTCGTATTCGTCTTCAGATGACTCATCGTCTTCTTCTTCTTGTAGGGCAGTTGCAGTTGCAGTTGCAGCTGGTTGTTGTTCACCACTATCTTGACCAGCGTTCTGTTGCTGTTCTTCTTCTCCAGTCTGTTCAAGCACAACTGGCTTTTCTTCGTCTTCGATTTTAGTTAAGGTGACCATTGTATGTGTGTGAGATAGTTACTGTAGTATATCACTCAAATTCTGTTGTTTAAACTGAACACTGATATCACTGTTGTTAGGAGCAATATACTTACTTACTTACTTACTTACTTACTTACTCTGTGTATAAAATGCATTTTTCTTCAAACTCATCCAATTCGCCAGGCTGAGAAATTTCGCAGCGTTTCGTTGGAAAAATTTTTAGACGTCTGTGCGGCTCAGCTTTTGGAGTGGTTTGTCGTTGAAGATGGTTTTTACTGGTTATTTTAAAGTTAAAGGATAAGACAGTGTTATTGGGTGGTGGTTATATAAGTTCATGAGAGATATATGACTAGGCTAGCTATGTCACAAGAGCAAAACTAAATTACTGACAAGTGCTGAACATGTGACTAATCACTTTCAACAACTGTTCGTTCTCACAAGCGGCGCTCACTCTTTCTTTATCATTCAACTGCTTGTTAACCTGATTCTCGCTTTGATGGGAGCCTTCTTTCAACAATATAACTATTCTGAATCGTTTCGGCAAGCATCTGTCCAATCTGACCCTGATTCCTAATCCAATCAACGTGGCTAACGAGCAATGTGTGATGGTTGGAGTGATACGAATGAGTACTTCTCCAATACGGGACTTGTCTCGAGGATCGGTCACTTTGATGTCGTTCAAGTTCACAACACCAAGTTGCCCTAACGTTAGCGGGTGCTCAGGGTCACAGATTGTGGAGATCAAGTCGAAGATTTCTTGAGCATCTATTGACTCTGCAACGGTGGATGAGGAGCGGGCGGCGGCGTCAGTGTCTGTAGTTGAAGTTGTAGTTGTGTAGATAGAGTCGTCGGTATCGTCATCTTCACTGATTTCATCGTCATCATCTGTTAAGTCAGGCAATGACAAGGTAGGTTGATCGTCATTTAGTAGTATATTTCTTGGTCTGTTTGCAGTGAGTAACGAGAAGTTGAACAAGTTTGAGTAAATTTGCCTCTCTTCTAGTTTCTCAGCACTGCTAAAGCTAGACTTATCTGTTGTTTCGAATCTTTTAGGAAGCTGACTCACGTCTAGCACCGTAGGATTAGCGTTTATGGGATCGGACATTATTCAGTTTGTGTGTTGTGTTGAGCATATATAAGCAACATAAAGAACGTAGGAAACAATCCAGTAAGCTTAAATGAAATAAATATAAACTTAACAGCAAAAACAAAATCTCTCGTACCAAAAAATCAGCCACAGAAGTTTCTGAAAAAAAAAAGAAACCCCTGCAAAAAAAAGTAAGTCTTCTGACCTTATGCTTATCTAAATTACAATAGTGTTGAATGATAAGGATTGATTGACGGGATCTATCTATTTTTACGCTCTGTATTACATGTACGTAAGTCATTATAAGTAATGTCTGGACAACGGGAGAAGGTGATTATAATTGGAATGAGCGGGGCTTCAAGTTCAGGTAAAACCACAGTGTCCAAAGTGTTACATCACATTATCCCAAACTCCACACTTATACACGAGGACGATTTTTACCTTCCTGATGATCAAATACCGTTAGATCCACAATTGAATGACTTGAACTGGGATTCCAAAGAGGCCATAGATATTGATCGGTTGAAGAAGACATTGAAAGATTTCAAGACGATACCCAACTATAATTACTCGAAAATTTCTAAAGAGACCAGTGATCTGGATTTCAAGTTATCTGATGCTAAACTATCGGAGATTGAAAGCAAAATTGGTATTTTCATATCCAATGCTCAGACCAAGTTGAAATTTGTCCTTTTAGATGGGTTTCTATTGTTTCATGATAATGAATTACTTAAATTAATGGACATTAAATTATTTTTCAAAACTGATTTCGCTACATTACAACAAAGAAGAGAGGTTAGGGAATATGTTATAGATAATGGAATTTGGATGGATCCACCAAATTATTTCAGAGACTTGGTTTGGCCCGAATATTATAAAAACCATAAACATTTGTTTGTTAATGGTTCTGACGAACAACTTGTTAAATTGAATAAAGTTGGCTTGAATGATTACGCTACCAATCTGGGTATAATATCATTCGATAATGATAATCACACATTGTTCGATGAGTTACTGGAAAACGTCATAGAATCTATTTTAAGTAATATCTAAAGTGAGTTGATAGAAGTATACTATACAAAGTGAAATCAAAAAAAAAAAGAGAACAATATTTTTTTTTAAATGTTTATATAATGTAAGATTGATCATTTTTTAGGTTTTTTAGTCTTGTTCACAACTGCTTTCAATTCTTCAGTATAAATCTTTTCAGCAGCGGCTTCATCACTTTTCCTCTTTTTACCACTGTTTAAACTGACAACACCTGCACCTTTAGAAACAACTTTATCTAAAGTTTTCTTATTTTTCTTCCACTCACTACCATGTTCATTAATTGCATATTTATCTAAATTCAAAGAATTGATCAGTTCTTTTTGTTTCTCTCTTAATTCATTGACAACTTCACTACCAGCAGCATTTAAATCTTCAGTTAATTCTCTTTCAATGTCTTCAACGTCAATAGATTGTTTTAATTCACCGTTCATTTCTTGGATTTGTTCATCATCCTCTAATTCTGGCAATTCTTCATTAATCGACTCTTGTAACAAGTTTCTGAAATAAGTAGAAACTTTTCTAACAATTTTGGCAAACATAGCCATGGCCTGGTTAGATTCAATGTTTAATTCTTCAGCAACCTGATCCATGTCTTTGTGTTGTAATCCAATAGATAATAGAATGGCGGCTTGAACGTGAGACAATGTAACCTCTTGAGTAATCTTGCCTTGGAAATATAATGCTGCAATATAAGGTATCATGTCAACAATAACATGATAATCAATCAAGCTATTAGCGTAGGATTCCAATCTTTTCAAATCAAATGGTGAAAATTCTTTTTTAAGTTCATAAGTGGTCAACTGTTTAACATCAGCCAAGTTGTTGCCATCTGGTTTACTTGCTTCCATCACAGTTAAAGCTTGCACTGATGGGAACTTATGGAAGTTGTACGAAAGTAAACTAATAAATCTTTTGTGGAAATCTTTAGAAAACTCTTTTAACCATTGGTTCTCCCTATTAGCTAACACTTTCAACATGACACAGGTATGTTCACCAGTCAAGTCGTTGGCGGTTTGTCGTAGATATACTGGAGTGAAATTGGCATTTTTCCAAAACTTGTGCAATTGTTGAGTCAAACCGTATGAAACACCAAGGTAATGTAAATGATAAGGAGGCTTGTGGGCAAGATTGATAAATAGTGGTGGCAATTTATCTTCTTTTCTAGGCTTGATCTCATCTTTCAATGTTGTCTGTTCGATTTCGTTATCGCTTAATCTTTTCAAAGAGAATTTATCGTCGTTGAAAGAGGCGCTTTCACTAATGTCGGCAAATTTACCTTCGAAATAATCAGTCATCAATTCTAATGCTCTGGAACCGTAACCCATTCCCATATATTCAGGGTTAGTAGCAATTCTAACCACTCTGGCACCAGACAATGAAGCAAAGTCATCGTCTTGGAATTGTTGAGAAACTAACCAAGGGATCAAGTCACCACCAGCTCTAACACCTCTACTTAAACTGCTCAACACTGATTCTCTTGAAATTTCACCTTCTAACGCAAGCTGGATAACACATAACGGAGTTGGAATAGAACCATCCTTACCAACATCCGGACCAAATAGAGCAAAAAGCTGATGAGCTGGGGCGTCAGACATCAATTGAAGATCATTTGGAGAATTTTTATAATGTGATGAAACAAATAGAGCCATCATTTTTTGTAGGAAATTTTCAGACACTGGATCGTAGGAAAATAATGTATCTCTGTTAATGAAATATAAGTTACATTCGTTCGGGTGTGGACAACCTCTTGTATTGTATTTGCTATTTTTACTTAATTTAGCATCGAGACATAATAACTTATTCAGCCATGCTTCAACTGGATCACCAGGAGTGTATCTGATTGGCTCATCTAAAACAACCTCCACCAAATTACGGCCTCTAATATCTATATCTGAGACGGAATCAACATTTCTCCTATTATCTCTTGAAATTACTTGAGTTTGTGAGTTATCTTTAATTATGGAATTAGACTGATCTCTTAATTGTTGAATCAACTTCAATGACAACGATCTGCCAGTACCTTCGTAACCATTAATAGTGGAAGCCATGAACACTAAGTAAGGACCTAATAATTTCTTAACCACGGGTAATGGAATTGCAGCAGCCTCATCAATGATAACTAATTCAGCTTGGCCCAAAACATGGTTATCAGTCGGGGAAATATATTGAATAGTTTGTCTGTGTCCTGATCTTTTAATATCAACTCTGACAATGGCTTTGGCAAATGCAGGGTTGGTTGACTGAACAATATCATAATCTTGGTGTTCCATGTATCCCATAGCGTCAAAACCTTTGAAAATGAATTCAAACAAAGTCTTTAAATTCTCTGGTGATGGTGAAGTGACAAAAATATTAGAATAATCTTGAGCCACAGCAGCAGCAATTGCAATACCTAAAGCAGCAGATTTACCACGACCTCTACCAGCAGTTAATGTAACGGTAGTCTTCAAAGTTTTCTCTGCAATTGAATCAATGAATCTTAAAATAGCTTCAGCTTGATTGACCGTCTTGGCTAAAGCGACCAATGATCCAGCAGGTTGGGTGTCTGCTAAACTTTCTTTCAACTCTTTCAATTCTTGCTCTTTTGGAGAGATATCATCGTCATCAGCAGGAGGTAAACGTTTAACGTTTCTACCACCAGAGACAGGCAAGACGTTTAATTCGTCGTCCAATGCTAGACAAGTTCTACAATCTGACAATGACAATAGGAATCTTTCATTGAATCTGGCAACTACATCGTTATGTGCCTCCGTTCTATAACGTGAATGAACATCCATAGTCATTGTGTATAATTGCTTCAAGGAGTTCATTGATTTCAATAATATGACAACTAATCCACCACCTTCAACAGTTTCAATTGTTCTAGCCATCAAATTGGGAGTCAAACCTTCAAAATCTTGTAAGATACACATACCATATGTGTTACCTAAGATCTTTTCAGTTTCTTTGTAGTAAACATATCTAATTTGTTGATTGGAGATGAATGCTTCAAATGGATCTAGATCATTAGCTTCTCTTTGTCCTCTCTTGATTTCTTTCTTGATTTTGTCTTCTCTCTTCTTTCTATGTGACGTAAATCCTAATAGTTTCTTCTTGTATGCCCATAAGATTGACTTGTTCATTTTAAGATCAGAGTTCATCATGAGGTAGTGAAGGTTTGGAATTTGATTTCTGGATTTGTCACCAACCATGATGATAAAACTTCTTTCCCTTGTCTGGACACCATTTCTTATCAGTGCTGGGATTCTAGAATCTAAAGCTTTTTTCTTTGTCGTGCTCATCTTCAAGAGGTTATATCAATATAATGTGACTATATTCTGATAGGTTACTACAGCCTTTTGTTTGAGCTCGTGATGGTATTCACTACAAACAAAGAACATGGTTGAAAAGTGAAATAATAAAAGAATAAAAAAATAAAATAAAAATAAAAATAAAAATTTTGGAGAGCCGGGTAAAAAGCTGGTACATCATGTGTTAATTAGCACGTGATGTGACTCCTTGTTCTACAACTTCTTCTTGAAATGAGAGTTAAGTTTAATATTAGATAGTTTGTTGAATCTGCTATACAAAGAAGATCACATTGAAGACGTGAAACAGCTTAGTTTAATATTGAATTTTGAGAGAGTGAGTAGACAGCAATGTAATTGTACTCTCTCATTAGCCAGTCAAATGAGCAAATTCAGTCTGTTTTAAAGGACATAGTGTGTTTTATTTTTCTTCTTGAAATTGGGTAAACATTGCTCTTCCTTGAGATAGTCTATTTTAAAAATGTAACTAAATTCAAATAATTGTGTAAATATAAGTCGTGAAGTCGTGAAGATCAATACATAGGTTTGAATGGGTTTTTTTTATTTCACCCAAAAAAAACTTGGAAGATAAAACTAGATATTATGATTTTTTGAGCAATTTCCAAGTTTCCTGAGATTTACAAGAAACACTTATCTGAATAAAGAACCATAGAATTGGGTGAAAAGCGTTTAGGTGTCCCATAAAACCCCAGTAATATAGTAAATAAATGTGATGAATGTTAATGTCGCTGAGCAGGCGGGCCAGTATTGGTGGATGAAGTCGATATGTTCAAGTTGAAGGATATTGGCATGTAGGTATTACGTTCTAATCAAGTACTGTGCGTAAAAAGTAGGAGAGAAGAAAAAATGACAATGGCAGAACAGCTAATCTAATGAAGTTACTAAGAAATACTCAGAAAAAACCAATGCAGTTTACCTCCCACAGATCCATCCAACAAATCAGCACCATGAGTTAGAATAAAGTATTCAAGCTGCCTCCAATTAAAACTCTTTCATGAAAAACACAGAAATTGATTAATACAAATGCTAAAACATTTATCTTGAAGAGGATAACTTCCTGAAACCCGAAAAACAATCTCTCAATGCTACTTAAAGCGACTTAACGATCATTAAACAAACAGCAGTTTGAAGAATTGTCTAATGAACTTTCATTGTGTGTCAAATAGAAACAAGGGGTACAATAGCGATAACATGAGCCACTAAATTTTTCTCATCCTCATACAGTTTCCAATTATTTTTTTACTCATTTAGTACAAAATACTGAAAACATATCTGATTCGACAAGTGCGATCGGATCTTCCAAAAAGACAAACTGTGCAAACAATATTCTTTTCTTAACGTTCACCCCTCTCGCACTGGCAATCAGACAGAAAGCTTTTTCCTGTCTAATGACAGTCGGTACAATCCAATATAATACTTCCAAGGAAAACAATGTTTGAAAAGCGTAACATAATGTAGCAAAATTTACAGAATCCCTTCCTCTCCTTTGGAATAATGGCAACATAAGATTTTTACGTAGTAAACAGAAACTGTGATGCTATTTCCACGATTGGAAATTGAATTGGAGGATGGTATGGTAGTAGCTGATATGGCTGTGTTGACTAAATTTTCACCACTTGACTTAGAGTGTGTTTTGTTTTACTGATGAAGGTCGCATGAATAATGTTTCTATATAATCTGTTTTTTTCGGATAACTTCAATAGGCAAATTGTCCTGAGCGCCAAAAATAAAACATTAAAATCTGGAGGGTTGGCCGAGTGGTCTAAGGCGGTAGACTTAAGATCTACTGGTGTTATCACCGCGCGAGTTCGAACCTCGCATCCTTCATTTTCTTTTTTAATTTCAAAGACGCGTTTTCTGTTACTACTGACAACCTCCTTGCACCGGCTTATTTCTCTCCCCACAGAGCAATTTATTCCCAATTAGGAAATAATTGATCTCTTTCTCTTTGTATTTTTTCTCACCCCTTTGGAATTTGGCATTCACTCGAAAAAAACACTTTGAGAAATTTGTGCATTTATCCTCTTTCGGGTAATGTGTTTTTGTCTCCTGTACAAAGAAGGAGTGTTTGTGTTGTCTGAATTTGTCTGAGTTTGACGGACTTCGCTGTTTCCATAGATTATAATATTATTGCCATCAGTTGACAGCTAACTTTTGTTTTGCTTTTCGAGTGGAAGATTTATCTTACGATTGTTCAAAGCTTGTTGGATGAAATATTCGTCTGTTGGACTACACTTGAGATAGCATTCATTACTTTTCATATACACTTATACATATACAGATATATAGATCATATTGTTTCAAATTTACTCTTATCAAGTGCCAATCAATTATATTAATCTAGTTTCCATCATATTACACGCATCGTTAATTCAACGTCTACCATAGTGCTTCAATCCTTTCATATCTACCTATCTATCTATCTATCTATTTATCCGTCACTACCATGCAATCCATTGAAGAACAATCATATTTACAATCTCGGGAAGATGCTATTGCTGAGAAGATTCTCAAACGTGCTGAGATCGCCAGAATTACAAGACAATTGAAAAGTAAATTGTTCAAAGCCGGTTTAAAAGTACGTGAAAGTCAAGGGAAGATCCCACCATCGACTTCTTCTTCATCTTCTACAACAGAACTACATCTGTCATCTTCTCCTAATACCAAGGACAAAGATTTACAATCTTCTGCATTCGTTGTTTCAGATAGTATCACAGCTACTGCGATAGCTAACGTGAACAATTCCGAAAGAGACTCCAAATCTAACAATTCTTCTCCTTTGAAGAGAAGATCCACCAATTTTGATGACATGAGACCAATCTCAAGAGCTCCTAGTCAAATAGAAAGCTTGAATGATGAGTTTTCTTCCCCAATAAAGAGAATGCAATTAACTAATATTCCTTCTTCTCCTTTCTATTCAACTAATAATACTAGTCCTGCTAGTTATCATATAATCTCATCTCAACCTCCATCCGCTCAAAAAATTCATCTTGCCGATAGTCATCATCACCATGCTCCTACTGCTGCTGCTCAACAACAACAACAACAACAACGTCCAAGCACACCACCTCCTTCTCACAGATATATAAATCTTGATGAAAATGCATTGAGTAAGACTCCAAGTCCACAAAAAGATGAATTACCAAATGGATTTGTTAGTGGCGGATCAGCTAAACATGCATTACATTCAGCATTGTTTTCTACTCCAAAATCCTCAAAATTCAAGAAAAACATTGATTTTAAGACACCAAATTCTAAGTATACGAATGACAACGAAGAAGGTGCTGATTTATTGATTTACATGTCTAATTCTCCATCTAGACCTATTTCGACAGCTAAGGAGAACAAAGAATTTAGTTCTTTTATGAATATTCCAACTACTCCTAAAATCAATTCTACCTCAATGTTACATTTTTCAACGACTCCGAATCTTGGATTAGATTCAACGCCTCCTCGTTCATCACACAATAATGGTGGATTACCTTCATTCTCAACACCTTCGTTAATGATCAATAATCATGCATTGTTACCTCCGCCACCAACAACGCCAAATTTATCATCCACTTCAAGTAATAATGCCATTTTGCAAACGCTTTCAAATACTCCAAACAACACTAACCACAACGCCAATAATAATTATAGTAGCACGACGTCAACCACTTTATCAACAACCGCTTCTTCCTCGTCTACTACCACAGCCACCAGCAGCACTAGCGCTAGTACTAGTAACAACAACAACAACAACAATAATAATAATTCCCACTCCTCTTCTTCTTCTTCACAACAACCCCGTTTCCAAACTCCTGGAACACCAAACAACAACAACATTTTAATTCATGGTACATCCCACCATTTGAAAACTTTAAACAAACAACAGCAGCTAGGAAACAAGACTCCGGCATCAGGGTTCAGTATGTCTGACTACGTGAACATCTTCACACCTAGTCCAAGGAACAACAATACGAGAACACCAGATCTAGGAGGGAGTAATAGTGGGACATTTATGAAACCTTCATTGATCAATTACTCAAGAGAGTTGAATGGTGTTATGATGAATCAGCAACAACAACAACAGAGCCAAGGTGCAAATGGGAAAATTGTAGACAGTAGTAGTTGATGGGATTTCCCATTTCTCAACTCTCATGTCCATATATTGCAGCAGTCTTTGTATTGTTCTGATAGGTTCTACTTGTGTTTGTTTTTGTATTTGTCTTTGTATTTGTTTTGTTTTGTTTTATTTCATCAATTTCGGTAGATCTAGGATTTACTATCTATTTTATTATATTTTTTTTTGTCTATTGTCTAATGACTGATGTATGTTCGCCATTTGCACATGTTTCCTGTCACATCATCTATATGCATCGAAAATTCTTCCCCCCCTTTTTTCCCCGTCTTTTACCCTATTTGCCAATTATTATTATTATTATGTGCTTGCAGTCACACACTCCTTTTGTGTTCTACTTTATACAAGGATGCCAGCACTGTCTTTGTTTTACTCTTTTTAGTCTTTTTCATCAAAAACTGTTTTTTATATGGGTTACCACTAATTTTTAACCGGAGCTTCCTTTCCTTGTCTCTGTAATATACATGATAAATGATGCATGAATATGATTTGTTACTTTACTTTATCCTACGAATCGACGCGACCCGACGCGACCCGACGCGTCGCTTAATTTCCGACCTCACACACGTGATCTGATTCACCATGTTGAAGACAACGCCCAGTAAGAGAGTGCTGATCTGATCTCATGATCTCATGATCTCATAATCACATACACACACCCCAGCAGCACAAACCACATAATCGTCTGTCACCGCAGACAGCATGACCCGGCACAACACACTGAACTTATACTTGAACAGTCACCTGCCAGCAGCCAGCAGCCAGCAGCCCCTGCCAGCCAAATCCTTTCCTTTATCTCCCCGTCTCCTCGTCTCCGTGCAAAAAAAAAACCCGTTACAAATTTGCCCGCTGCCATTTGTTGGAGATTCGACGCTGCAAAAACCGATAAATCCCACAGCACAGCCCCACAGCACAGCCTTTCTCGTCTCAGCCAATCAGAGAAGAGCTCTTTGTCATAAACACCTCACACCTCTGTCAACTATGGCTGGACGATCGACGCGTCGTCTCTGTCTCTCTCAAGTAAACACCGAAAAACAACGTCATTTGGGGCCAAATTTGGTTCATTTTTTGGAGTGTTCTTTTTTTTCCATTTAGCTTTCTATGTTACGGAATATAATTGCCTTCTTTTACATTCTTCATTCCTTTCTGTTGATAGTCGTACTCTGGACTTAATTATCATACTATTCCTCTTGTTTTTTCTTGCTTATTCATACATTCATACATTCATACAATGGCTTTGGTTGAAATTTCCTCCCAAGATCAGTTCTCAGATCTAACATCTGTTCAAAACAAACTTATAGCTATATACTTCCACACACCATGGGCTGCTCCATGTATTCAAATGAACAAAGTGATTGCCTCATTAGCAGACTCACAACAACATCAAGATTCCACTTTTCTTTCAATTAATGCTGATGATCATCCTCAAATCTCTGATTTGTTTGATGTCTCAGCAGTGCCATATTTTGTGTTGATTAGAAATGGAACCATCTTAAAAGAATTAAGTGGCGCTGATCCGAAAGAATTTGCTTCTGCTTTGAACCAGTTTAGCAATAGACCTTCAGAAGCTAATTCACAATATCAACAATCACAAGAGCAAGTTCAACAACAGCAGCAGCAGCAGCAGCAACCTCAATCACAATCACAATCACAATCACAATCAGAGTCACAGTCACATTCCACCCCTCAAAACGACCAAGAAGAAGAAACCCCTGAACAATTAAATGCAAGACTCACAAAGTTAACCACCGCTGCACCAATAATGCTATTTATGAAAGGAACACCTTCTGCACCACAATGTGGTTTTTCAAGACAATTAGTTGCAATACTTAGAGAACACCAAGTGAGATTTGGATTTTTTGATATTTTGAAAGATGATGCTGTTAGATCAGGATTGAAAGCTTTCAGTGATTGGCCTACTTTTCCTCAGTTGTACATCGGTGGTGTTTTCCAAGGTGGATTAGATATCATTAAGGAGAATTTAAGTGACGATGAACATTTCTTTGAACATGCTTTAGAAGAAGCTACTGCTGTTAATTAATGTACGAAGTACATGCTATATTTCTCTTTTAAGTGTTATTATTATTATTATTATTATTATTATTATTATATGTTTATTTCGTTTTCCTAGGATGCCTTCACTCGGAAGAGCGTTCTTCTTCTTTAAAGTAGATGTGTCAAATACACAGAAGTAATAATTTAAATAAAGAAAAAAGGAAAAAAAAAAAAAACACCTACAGAGATCTCAATGTTAAAACGTAAATATTTCTTTCAAAGCAAGTTGTTAGAATTGAAGTAATTACTAACGAAATTGTATAATGTGAAATCCTAGGTACCACCACATACATAGCAACGACAATGATCTACCTGAGTGCCACAAGAACTAGCAATTACAAGGCCAAAACCATTGAATCATCACTAAAATCATCATCCCAATCTTCATCATCCTCTAGTTTTTTGTTAGCACTACTCTGCAAGTCACCATAATCATTCACAACATTCTTGTCATCATCATCATCATCATCATCATCACTATTAACGATCGGATCAAGGTCAAATTCTCCATCGTCTCCCTCACTCCCCGTCTCTTGTTCTTGTTCTTGTCCATTATTAT
The DNA here is from genome assembly GCA_003707685.2 of Ogataea pilisensis. NCBI lineage: Eukaryota > Fungi > Ascomycota > Pichiomycetes > Pichiales > Pichiaceae > Ogataea > Ogataea pilisensis. The sequence goes on from PPKM02000009.1 coordinate 119,105, forward strand.
CAACATCGGGATCGTTGTTGGATAATCCAAAGTATAAGTTTTCTATATCCTTCAACCCATTCCCACTCAAACACACTTCCACTTCCCCATCTGTGTCACCATCATTATTTCTCTCCGCTCGGTCTGTCCGGTCCAAAACTGTGAACTTGGAATCAGCTAATGTGAAATTCTGGAAATCTCCACCTAATCGTCTAACTTTCTTCACTCTGGAATCGAAGCCGCTATACACCTTCCCTGATCTATTACTATTGCCAAAGGTGGTCATCAGTTTGCTTCTCAATTTTTTGGAATTCAATATACAAGGCTCGTAGAAACCATCAACAATAATAGCATCCAAATCGGAAAGTCTTTGAAAATTTCCCATCTTAAGCAATCGAACTGCTCGATTCAAAAGACTCTGCTTCACTTCAGCTCTGATCTGTCTTTGCTTTTGTCTAACCTTTGGATCTCTAGTAAACCGCATCCTTTGCGCGGTATCATATTTTGAGCTTGTCTTTGCTTGTTGTTGCTGTTGCGTTTTCATCTGTTTTAAACGCTCGCATTGCAGTCTCACATCTAGACAACTAATGTAACTCGACATAGCCAGTGCAGTCAAGCGGTTAATGTGAGATGCTTCTGAAGATTGTTCAGACTGCGTGATCAGTGTATCTGTCAACGATAACGTATCGACAATTCGGCAAAGCTCATCACGTATCGGTAGATTTATCAAAGTATAGTTTTCTAATAGGTTTAATTGGAAATTCTTAGAAGTCGCTACGATGTCATTTGTAACATTAGCTATTGTTATCGAGTTTATCGACTGGTGTAAGTTTGTCGGGAGAGTAGTTTCTGAACCGGGTAAAATTATATTGTTCAAATTGGTTCTCTTCATAAAGTTGACAACTTCTTCATCCGGATGTTGTGTACCGTGTATCACTTTACCTATCGAATGGAAAACATTCAAGCCCGTCTCTTTGCCCAAAAAAAAGCTTGACTCTGCTTTGAAAGAAGGATTGTACAGAAACTTACACCAATATTCTAATTGGTTGATTGCATTTCGCAAGTCCCCTGTCTTGCTCAATTCATCCACTTTATCATGTAATTTTGATTTCGGTATTTGCTTAGTTGGGAATTTAGCCTTGAAATAACTTGAGTTTATTATTCGGTCTAAACCTTTTTTCAAGTATCGTTTAGCAACAGGATTAAGCTTGATACGTTGCCAGCCGTTATTCTCCAAACTCATTAGCTTGAAACCTAGAACCGTCTCCGTTTTGAAATTGGTCTCAATACTAAACATATCTCTTCCGTACTCATCATCAACTTCAACATCTGTAATACAAATAATCAACGGTGGTAATTCGACAGACTTGGTTAGATTGATCCAGTCCATTAAACTTTGCTGGAATTTCTTCAACGTATCGTAGTGATAGACATTGGGTAGTTCTTCAATGACTACACATTTGTAATTATGTGAGGTTAACAATTTGCATTGATTTAAAAACTCGGTGAAATAAGTCACAGAGGAAGTTAATTTAGAAGTAGACGTTGCTAAGTTGCTATATTCCACAATATGCTTGAAATTGTTATTGTTATTATTATTATTATTGAATACATCCTCCCCAAGACTACTACTAGTATCAACATCAATCGAAAGTTTGGTTCTAAAAGTCAACTTCCCTGCCATAGACAACGACGACAATTCACTGTATTCACTATTCTTAAACTGGTTCATTCTTTCTTCCATAATCTCCTCGCATAAAAGCTTAACTGTAGTACTCTTCCCGGAACCGCATGGTCCTGAAACGACAAGTATCCCATTTCTCTCTGATATATGGTCTCCATATATCATATCATGAATTTTCTTTCGTATTTCATCCACTTTCTTTTCATGGATACTTATCTGTGATGATTCAGTAGGCGAGAACATGTCAATCCATGGAAAGGCTTTATCATCTTCTTGGGTAGTAGTTGATTTTACCTCAAGTTTAGTTGTATCTAGTCTTCCATCGGCCTTGCTTGAAAAAAGCACTTCATTTCCATTATTTTCTTCACTGTAATCATCATCATCATCAGTTATTAGTATTCTTCTCTTGAACCTCAAATTCTTGACGGGGGACGTGCTATTCGGTTTAGAAACAGATGAGCTTGTACGTTTCAAAGAAGGTTGGGACAATCGTTTCATCAGTTCAGTCACGGTGGTAGATTTCTGTGCCCGTATTGGAGATTTCAAATTACTCGCTGTATCCAAACTATAACTTCTCTGCAACTTTGACATACCTGTACTTGTTGTACCAACGGTAGTTCTCTTGGGTCTCAGGCGTCTTGATCCCACTATTTGAATATCATCATGCTCATTCTTTACAATTCTTCTGTTCTCACTAGTAGAGTCCTCATTAATCCCGGATACACCTCTCCCAGATGATGACCCAAGTGTCTGGAGTTCACTCGTGAGGAAACTGCGATCTTCATCTGTTACTGATTCGATTGATTCGATGCTAATATTGGGGTTCGAATTTGATTCATCCGCCGCTATCACTGCTTCTGATCGGGAACCACTTCGTATTCTTTCCAATGGCATTGCATTGTGAGCATATGACATGTGTTTAGTATGTTATAGGTGCGATCTTGAAACGAAAATAGGTACAGAAGAGTTAAAGGTAGTGGCTTGAGATAAAAATGCCTTTAAAAAAGAAGCTCCTCTTCTGCTCTTCTGGATGTGTCCTATTGTAGTGTGCATACATCTGGAGAAAAAAAAAAAAAACTTGCCTTATGATTCTGTTTTAATTTTAGTTCAATTATTACATTCAATGGAGAGATATAATCTACTTTATATGACGATCACATACATGCTAACAAACTAAACTATACAAAATAAAGACAAATACAATAAATATACATAATAAAATGAAACTCAAACAATAAAAAAAAAATACTATCGCCTACAACGCTTCAATCATCTTAAAGATACTAACCAATGCATCCCTCTTACTTTCTTCATTATAAACAGCACAGCCATCATCACCAATAGACTTCTGGTTCAACAACCAACTGACATCACTTTGCAAACCTAGGGGAACCATATCTGCTTCACTATTGGCTTTCTTCAGTTTCGACGTATGTTCCCATGTCTTCGCTGCCTCTTCTGCATTATCGACAATGTCTTTTTGAACACCACACATCGAGGCAACATGCATACCGAATGACCCATTTGATTTACCTGGCTCCAATTTGTACAAGAAAGTAATGTTTCTGGAATCTTCGTCGACTAAGATACCCATTCTCAATGGTGTAACTCTAGGATGGCTTATAAACGCGTTTCCTAACGTACCGTAATGTGTAGCGAAGTATCCAATAGATTGAATATGGGTAGCAATATGATGTAAGACAGCTTCAGCTATGGCATAACCGTCACTTGAAGAACCACCTCTTCCTAATTCGTCCAAGATAACCAACGATTTAGGTGTTGCCATTTCTAAGATTCTCTTTGTTTCTGATAACTCAACGAAGAATGTGGATTTACCTTGCATAATGTTATCATTAGCACCTAATCTAGTCATGATGGTATCTATTGGTGTCAGTCTTGCGGACTGAGCTGGAATGAAACATCCAATTTGAGCCATTATGACAGCGACACACGTCATTCTAAGTAATGTCGACTTACCTGCTGCATTGGCACCGGTTAAAAGTCCGATATGATTCTTATTGTTGACTCCCAATGAGATGTCATTTGGAATGAAATCTTTGGTTCCTGAGACACCACCTGGAACGAAACAAGGATGTCTTAATTCAGAAAACTCTAATTCTGCTCTATCGCTTTCAATGAACTCTGGTCTGCATAATGGTGGTCCTAATGATTCAGAAGATCTAGCCAATGAGATAATACAGTCAATTTCTGAAACGCTTTTGATAACTGATGACCATATCTCATAATATTTATCGAACTTGGCATACATTTTCTGTTGTAAAGTTTCACTTAAAATCTTATGCAGTTCTCTAGCTTCCATTAAAGAACGAACAATTTTTCTCACTTGTGGAGACCAGTATCTTTTACACTTAGCAGTGGAAGCCATTTGTTGCCAATCTGCAGGTATTCTAGAGATGGCTTTTGTTGGAACTTCAATCAGATAAATTTCTTTACCGCTATCTTTATAGCACATCTCTTGACACTTGAAATCTCTTCTATATTGTCTCATTATTCCTTCCAACTCTTTCTCCATGTTGCCGATCGACTCGTTACTTTGGTCAAATTCAGGTTCAACACCAGGTTGTGGAACAATAATACCTTCTGTAGAAGCTAAAACTCTATCAAATGCGTTTGACCATTTGTTAACAGCAGATGATAGCTCCTCAGGGAAATCTTTCAAAATTTTCCCTAAATCACCAGGTAGACTAGCTCCGTCACTCCCATAAGTCTTTTTCAGTACTTCAACAAGTTGTAAAATCTCTTCAAAACCAGCTATGATTTTAGTGAACTCTTTAATTTTCAAAGTTCCTGAATGAATTCTAGCTAATGATCTTTCCAAGTCAGGTAATTTGCTTAATTTAGACTCTAACATTGATTTCAATTCCCCATCAACCATCAAAGCTTCCACGGAATCTAATCTACGTTCTATTCTATCTTTAGCCATTAAAGGATGGACAACCCATTTTCTAAACATTCGCTTACCAAATGGAGTAATGGCTCTATTCAACAACTTGAACAAACTGCCCCTGTCACTTTGATCAAAAGAATTTCCAAAAATCTCAAGATTTTGTAACGTGACACCATCTAATCTCATTGTTGCATTTGCAAAACCACTTGTGAAAGGATCGTATTGTTCCAGGTTACCCATAGAGATGATTGATTCATCCAGCTTTAAAGACTTCAGGTACCATAACAACCCACCAAATGCGGAAAATCCAACATTGTGTTCCTTTTCATGGAACTGGACTAAACATTGTGGGTAGTGGGTCAAATCGTCCAGGTCTTCAGCTTCAAAGTATTTACCTCTCGTCAGTTGTTCAAAAGCGGTTTCATGGTCCCAGAATTCTTCTTGCGATTTCAAAAAATTAAATGTGGCGCCAGGATGGGCGTTAAAACGAAGAATTTTCATGACCAAGGAGCTTATTTTGGATTTTTCAACCAATAATTCCATTGGTTGGATTTGGGCCAAAAGAGTCTCCAATTTGTTACATTCTGGATCATCATTGAACTGGGTCAATTGAATTTTACCAGTAGCTGTGTCAACGAAGCAAACACCAAAAGTTTTAGTGTTATCGTTATTAGTGACTTCTTTAATCGATAGACAATATTTAGCCATTTCATCAGTGAGCATATTCTCATCAGTTAATGTACCACAAGTAAGAACGCAAGATAACTCTCTCTCAATAACATTTGCCTTTGCTGATGTCGATGAAGAGGAGCCATTTTTTTCTCTAATTTCTTTAGCTAATAAAGATTCCTTTTGATCAACTTTTGCAACTTTATAACCTTCGTCAATGAATCTTCTAGCCCAGATGTCAAATGACATTTCAGGAATACCAGCCAATCTCATATTTGCTCTACCAGTTCCAGCTAGTTTTAAATCAAATTTCGAATGAGCTATATCGGCATCTTTTTCATAAAGCTCATAAAACTTCCCCTTTTTGAAAAAAACAATCGAATCCCACATCTTGGACTTAATTTCCCAATACTGTTTTTCAAAAGCTGTGAACTTGGCCCATGCAGATTTAGGAACATATAACGTGCGTGGATCATACGCTGGATCTGTCTCGTAATGTCCATCAGCATCTCTGATGTTGATTAACCATTGATAGCGTTCTTCATTTTCTTTAGTGAATTTATTTTGTGGCGTGATCACAGCAGATGTTGCTTTTTTGACGAATGGCTTCTTCGGATTAAGATTGGCATCGTACGAAGACTTAGCGTCAAATTTGGAAGCTAATGAAGATGTAGAAGATGATGCAGAATTTTCAACTGGCGCAGCACCAAATTTGCTCACATTTTTTGGAGAAGAAGATCTCTTTTTAGATTTCTTTGCACCCAATTCAGCAAGGGCCAAAACATCGTCATCATTATCAAAATCAAAATCTTCAGATTCAATCTTATCATCATCCAAGTTATCCTGAGCAATATCCAGATCCATGTCATCGTCACTATCATCTAGTGAGCCGTCAATTTTGAATTCTTGATCATCGTCCTGATCGTCATCAATAACAACTTTTCTTCTTTTTCTTTTGGACACGCTGCTATTTGTAATATCGTCATCACTTTCGTCATCGGATGACTCTGCATAGCTGACTTTCTTGACTAGTCTTCCTGACGATAAAGGTAAAGACGGAGCGTTGTTGGTACTCAATTTTTGAGAGAAGGTGTTATCAGCTTCTTCACTTCCACCTTCATCAGCTTCATCATTCTCAAGTCTGATTTCTTTCTTTAGTCCTGAGGTAGGAGTCTTGATTGAACTAAACGGCTCACTGTTAGTGGTTGAGAAGCTATCACTGTAGTTCAGAGGAGGTTGGATATTTTCTTTAGCTTCTTCTTCCCCATTTGTTGATTCATTAGTCTGCTTCTTGTCAAATATATCAGATGAATTCTCTCTTATTGGGGATGAACTAACAGGGGTAACTATTTGCTCATTCTGGTTCTTCTTCACTGGCGCAACTGCTTTCACTTCATTCTTTCTTGTGTTCTGACTTGATGGTGCTGGAGATTTTGAGAAAAATGATAGCAAAGATGCCTGTCTTAGTTTAGGCGAAGGGGAAGGTTTTGCCTTTTCCACTCTTTTTCTGGCAGGTGTTTTCAATTCACTCATTGTTTCTGTTCCACAGATAGATGGATCGAAAGTAAATTGACTTTGGCCTAATCTCTATATGACTGTTACTATCTGACGTATACGAAATGAATAGGATGGATTCAGAAGAAAGAAATGAAGGAGATTGAAGATACACGGTTTGAATATTTTGATTTCCTCACTCATGGGTTAAGGGAGCAGGCGTTAGGGGAAGTTGAAGCGACGCGTTTTTTTTTAATAATATGTTTTTGTTATGTTTTGATTGAGAGGCGCGTTTCGTTTTGGTGAGCGGTTGTTGATGGGATTGTTACTCATTTACCTTGTTTATGCCACACTATCTTGGTTGCATAGATGTACATTAACTAGTAGGGTGAACGTATATGTAAAGAATATCTTATATTTTTGTGGCCAGAGCGCTGAAAGGTATAGTCCAGCAATATCAGGAGATGTATACATCTGTGCTATCTCCAGCACAGGAAATATTTCCTACATGCTATCATTACACGCTTCTAAATTGCGAGGCCAACGTAAAACGCCTTGATATGGAAATATATTTAGAAAGACAGATATAACAAAGGAAGACGTAAAGAAAACCTAAGTAAAACTCGAGCTATATATAGACGCCGTTCAATTCACATGACAATTTCATACTTAACATCATGCTTAATAGTTTTATTGGGTAAAATGAAACTATTCAAGACATACTTATCATCATCCACACTGGTACCCGATCCTAAAATTGAAATATTTCCTGAATCTTTAATTCCGATAATTTGGACATTATGCTGACTTAGAGTCTTCTTCGTTTTTGCGACTCCTGTCTTCCTGATAATCTCATTGATTGAAACTAAATTGATCCCTGTCCCTTCAACACGACACCATTGACCAATTTTACAATTCAAAGAAACTATGGAATTGATTACAATTGAGTTATTGCCGACTTCCGAAGTTTCTAGAATAATTGAATTCGAAATCCTAGCACCTGAACCAATGGTGCAGTTTTCACCGATTGAAACATAAGGACCAATCTTGGTCCCGTTGGCGTAGTTAACCGTTGCCGACGGATGGATGTAAACAGGAGGGACTATGTGAGCAGAAGGTTTAGCCAGAACCATTTCATCAACTGTGGGAGCTCTAGTTGATAATAGTATTGGCGATGTAGAGCCCCCGAGTTTCTTGGAAGCCTGGAACATCTTGTCTAAGTATAATTCGTTAGCCCATAGGGCATCGGCTGGGGTCTTGATAGCTTTCCAGAAACCTTTGTACTGATAAACATAAGTGTTGCCGAAATCTGGTAAATGATGCAAGATATCTTTTTCCATTGAAATAATATCTTCATCAACAAAGTCAAAATGAGTCTCATCGTTAGCTATCGTTATTTTAGTAATTTTAGCATTTGATAACCTACGGAATAAACCTTCATTGAAAAGATAAATACCACCGTTGATAACGTCAGATATCTTTGATTCAGGTTTCTCGACATAATGAACCACTTTACCTGCGTCGTCATCGGAGACGATAGTTCCAAAAGAGGTAAGATCTGAGCCATTCAAAGCTAAGAATAAATCATAATCTGTTACTTTCACACCAAATAAAACAGCTTCAATTTTCTCTGTATGGGTTTGCTTTTTCTCTTCATAAAACTGAATCATTTCATTCAACGGAAAAGAACAAACAATATCTCCATGAATGACTAGGAAACTTTCCGGATTTCCTTTCAAGATTTCTTCTCTGAAATGATATAATCCTCCAGCTGTACCCAGCGCTTTAAACTCTTTCAAGTATTTAAGGGTGCAATTTCTCTTTGTGTATTTCATCTTAGCATTGAATGATGATATGAATTCAGTAAAGGTTGAAGCTTCATAAAAACCAATCAATATAATCTCTTTGATTGATTCTACTGCCAATATTGCGTCGATCGTATGAGATAGTAAAGGCTTTCCTGCAATAGGGAAAAGTATCTTAGCCTCATCTAACGCTAACGGTCTAAATCTGGTACCCCTAGAAGAGCCACCTACCTACGAGAAAGCAAAAATGAAAAAAATCCAACATGGATTCGTAGAAAATGTGTTAGTACCTAGACAAATATCTTTCCACAAAAAAAAAAAACAAATGGTTGTCAATTTCAAGTAACTATATGTACTTGTACCTAAGATTAACCCTCTTCCTCCTACATACCATAATGATAGCCTTTGTTGTAGTCATTTTACTAAGTATAATTGCTCACTTTCAGAAGTATCTGACTATTCAAATAAGCAGTTGTCTTAGTCGAATGAGCATCACTGAGCCAGTTGATTGATTTATACTATCAAAGAGACATTGTAATCAAATGAACCATCAGGCAATATTAATTCCCCGTTGTGATCGCATCGCTTATCTTTGACACCACAGCGCTGTTTGTAGCACATACACATCTTTACACAGATAGCGCCAGACCTCTTTTTTCGGGACGCCCATTTTCCGTGTGCCGATTTCCATTGTCCACAAATGGATATGCAGTCCTCCACTCAGACCTTTCTTAATCCAGCCTACCGAACGCACCGACGCCGGCCTACTTGAGCATGACTATAACATCTGAAGGGCAACTATATATATATTTCGAACAGCCGTCTAGCATTGAGAGTCACTGAAACTTTTTCTATAAAATACACAGACATTAAGGCGGTTCTCGAAGGCTACGATTGTCCTTAAGATTTGGTGACACCCTTAAGTTGAGCGGCTCCAAAAAAATGCAATTCATCAGCCACACCGCCGAGATTTATGAAATAATGCCAACACTTCACGCAGTCTCTGTTGTTTCGACAATCGGAAAGCGCCCGCTATGACTACATATCCTATGCTACCAGTGACCGAGCCCAAAAATGTACCATGGCTTAACCAAAATTAAATAAAATAAAAAGAGGAGAGACTGATGGGAAATACACAACCGGGCATCGTATTCTGTACACAGACAAAACCACGATGACTTTGCTCAAACTAAAAAATGCTAAAGAAAACACGGTTAGGAAGATAGTGTGCAATGGAAGACTCCAAGATTATGAGGGTTTGCTGGATTTCATCTCCAGAGGAGTATTGGATCCGCAAATCAAAGATAAAGGAGAATGCTAAAACAATGCAAAAGCGGTAGAAAAACTAAGCAGAAAAGTGTATAACTAATTGAACCGCGGTTCGCCTCTTCTACTGTTCATTACTAATAATATTCGAAAAAAACAGATGCATTTGTTTCTAGACATATATCCATATTAAAAAAAAAAGACTAAAAAAAAAGAAAAGAAGACAGATTAAATTAAATTGTTTCTCATACCAGTCAGGCGGAAAGTCTTGCTTTTAGAAGGCACTTTTTTACAAGTACTGTCACCTGTTTTCCTACTTCTTGTAATGCCGTAGTTGTTCAGAAGCTCCAAAGGAACAAGACACTTATGGAACGATCGAATTCCTTTCCAATGATTAATCAATTGGTATGGTCTTTTGAAGCTTCTTCTACATCCCCAGTCGTCTCCCAGGCAAACATATTTATTTTTGTTAGTGTGTTGTTCTCTTATGTGTCTCAGCATGTATTCCCTAGATTGGAAGTACCCTTTGTATTTGCAATTGTGGTAGGTACATTTGTATTGAATCATGTCTGTGGATTGGTTTGTGTATATTTTTGACAATGGAGTGGAAGCAAGCTCTTCACACTCGCTATTTTGTATGCTCTGATTGACAGTCCCAATACTTGTAGTTGACGAGATTTTTAAGACCTGCTTAGAATTACCTTTCTGGTCAACGTCATGTTCACTAAGATTTGATTGGTTATTTGGAAGCAAATCAAATGTATTCTCTTCTTCTTCTTCAATTAGTTGCTCCTCGCTTGTAGACCCCAATGCTTCCGAGAACGTTGGTGGCCAAAAGAGAAGAATTTTGGAAATACATATCAGATTTTCTTTCAAAAGAGTTTGTTTTCGGAGTATTCAGAGGTGTAATATCTTGGATTCCAATTTTTTTCCTGGATGAAATATCAGCAACAGAAAGAAACTGAGGTTTCTGGATATCTTCATTGGGATTGTATTTATTTTTCTTATAACCATTGTCTCCTTGATGATTGAATTTACTAGCAACAAACTTGAGTTGAAGCACCGTTTCATTTTGGGGTGTATAGTTTGTTTCTGGATGAGGGCTTGTGATACTGTAAACTGATTCAATGCTAGTGTTTGATGGATTGCGAGATGATGATTTTGATGTTGAAAGCGTACTCGGTGATGAACAATTGTCGATAAAAATACCTTCCATATAGCTATCGCTATTGTTAATGGCACTTTCAACATTATAACTAGCTTGTTGAGATAACGCATCATCTTCGAGCTTAAATAGAACCACGTCATTTTCAAACTCATTCCGAAGAAAAAAATCCTTTTGTTGGTGAGTCGTCAAGTTCGAAACCAAAATACTACCACTCTCTGTAATGGGGACTCCACTAGTCTCACCATTGTGGCTTGAACAGCCTGGCGCGAAATGGAAGAATTCAAGAACACAACCATTTGAAGAAGAATTACAATGGGAGCTATTGTTGTCCAATAAAGATGGTTGTAATTGTGATTCTTGTGTATCGCCATTTGGAAAGTGTGAATTTACTGCTACCAAATCTTGTAAATCTTAGATAGGTGATTGGAGTGGGTTTTCGTCAGTGGCAATTAACATTATTAGTGAGAAGGTGAAGGTGAATTCACGGTGTTGGTCGATACTATGTAAATTATTGTAAAAAAACAAAAAGAGTATTTTAATCTAGGAAAGAAGCTACCATTATTTATAACAAGAGAAATCTCTCTTTTAAAGAGTGAAGCTAATCAAAAACTAGGGAGGAGGAGGGGGCAGAGTTATATCTTTCTATTTTCTAGAATAGTGAGACAAAAAGAGAAGGATACATTGAGCAGCAAAACTTAGATTTGGAAGTCTCTGCACTCCGGAAAAGGGCCGGCGTACCTTCCAAGTTAGTCTAATGAGTTGAATAGGCTCTGATATTCAGGCGAATGGGTTACAGCTAAGAGAAAGGGTTACAGCTAAGAGAGAATAAATTTATCATTCGTTGATTGTTACCTGCTTCGATGGTAAATCAGCTGTCCTTGTTTTTTTACTCTGCAGTAGTATCCGAGTATAATCTGAACATTAGAATTCAATATGCAAGCCCTGCACAGAAGTTCCCACAACCGTTTATTGAAAGAGGCAAGCAACCTGACGAACGACAAATAGCTACTTCATAAGTACAGGAATCGCCTTCCCTATTAGCCTGTCACATGCCGGCATTGTAAGGTTTACTGATAAACCTTCTAAAGAAGGATATTATATAACAGTACAATTATATAAGCTTTAAGATATATGCAAAAAACTCCTGATCGTTTAGTCTTCTTCTTCTATAGATAGTTCTATATAAGTTTGTAAAAGAGTGGGAGATATAGAGAGCTATTTATGTTATTTGAGAATATGAATTTAGATCAGCACAAATAAGAGTAGTGTTTCAGATTGTAAGTGTTGTAGTACTAAACGATGTTGATAAAGATATGAAACAAGTGTTTCAAAGTTAGTTGCATTGAAATATTATGTAAGTATCCCGATATCCCTGACTCAAACAGACAGTACATGCGGGAGGCCGGTTGGGGTACGAAAAAAAACAAAACAAAACAAGAAAACTGGGGAGGAGTACGAGAGAATTTTGTAAGAGGCATGCAGTGGGCGGCAGCAGCATCATCAATAATAGAAAGAGCAGTCCTGCGATTGGGTTGGGTTCCAGCTTTCGAACGTATCAGTTTGATTGAGTAGAAAAACCATTGTTTTGAGTCTCCTGTACTTAGCGATAGATAAAGAGAAGGGTGTTGCACAATTTGCTTTTTGCCATTGTCGTTTTTCTATACTCCCTGAACAAGTAAATGTAGATGTTAGAATTACAGTACAGTAGTACAAACAGTATAATAGATATATATATATATAGATATATATAAATAAACTATCATCGCTGAGAGAAGAAATCGCCTCATAAAAGCTTGGTTCCAGTGTCTCAACTCACCCTGAAACTCTCTATTGTTTTGGGACCGTGCACATAGAAGCGGAACCGGCAAAACTAGAATTTTACCTGCATAATCCTGGATCGTTGTTATGACCATTGCAGCGAACCCTTCTATTCAAAAAGAGCATGTGTGTGCATTCTTTAATACAATTTGTTGTTTGGATAAAAGTTCGGTGATATGCCCTGATGACTGACTTTTGTTTATCCTTTTAGTAATTTGTTGTTTTAGATGCCAATTATTACATGTTTCGCTCTGATTAACTGTTAGTTATGCTTTGAAAATGTGTGGATCTTTCTCTGATGGGTCACACAAGTAGATGGTGCACCTGAAATCACTAAACGTCAGGTGATATAGTCAAAGACACAGTCTACAATGAGTAACAGCCATACCAGTGATTCGGTTGAAAAACCTACTCCAAACCAAAACTTCGGCTGTCAACTTTAATACCGACAAGGATCTAAGCTCGTGCCATCCTAATAACGAGAATGTGCGGCTCAAGCCAAGACAAAGAATCTTTGGGTTGAGATACTGCAACTAAGCCTTTATAAGTCGATTCGATTCGATTCTGCTCTACTTCTACGATAAGTTTTCTACTTGTGACACTCTCGTTGTCATTCATAAATCTATTAGAGATATCCGCATAATTTTTTCAAAAAATAGTCTCTTTTAAATGATCGGATAATTATTTAAGCCCCTTAATATTCTAGTTCAGGTTTGACAGTTGTTCTGTTCTTTCTCCCTTCCTCTTTTCTTTCAAGTGGGTGTTACTTCCATGGTGATGGATTCAGTTTTTGATTGGTTGTCTTAATTGGTGGGCATGCACGATCATATGCGTGATGATTATTCTGTCTTACAGCTTGCATACTCCGCAGCCCTGTTCGCAGGTTTAAAGATTCGAAATGTTGGTTTTTGGCGGCAATAGGCTCACTGTCGTCTTCAGCTCTGAAGGTAACGTTAAAGGGGAAGGCGAAATCTGACTGGTTTCTTTATCCGTACCTGTACCTATTCTTGAACTTCTGCTGTGAATGTTATAGGTTACCAATCAAAAGTGGTGTTGTAGCAGTGGCTAGGAGAGAAAGTAAACCCATTTCTTCTTTTAAGTTTGTTCGCAGTGATGCTCAAAGCCCTGCCCATCTCTGCTTTTCTCTTCCTTCTCCCCTATGCTCTACCCTCGTCCTTCATCTTAGCCAGCTTCCTGTCAAACCTGTACCCAACTATAAATGAATGGATTGTTTGCGACAACCCTATCTTCGAGTATTGTTGAATCCCTCTCTATTTAATAAATAAACTTCTAAGGTTATGCAAATAATTCTGGGTATTCCTACCTTGTTTAATGTAACCCTTGGAATAACTTCTGGTAGCTTAACCTTCCCAAATAAAGACCCACGGAGAAAGATACAAACCATACCAGCCTTTCGAAACTGACTATGATTCCAATCATAAGTAAGCCAATAATTCCTATGAAACCAAGTGAGCCAGCGGCTAACCTCCCAACAGAGAAAAAACTCAAATCTATGCGGCTCAGAACTTTGTTCAGTTTCTGAAATTTAGAGTAGTTGTCGGTTATTTGGTAACTTAGGTTGTCCAATTGGTTTTCCAAAAGATCCATATTGGAACTTAGTTTGTCAACAACCTGAATACTTTTGTCTTTAATTTCCTGTTTTGTCTGTTCATAAATACCTGTGAATTGAGAGGCAAACTTCTTACTTTCAGATAATCTAAAATTATTGCTTTTTTCATCATACAGCCACCATTGTTCATTAAACTTTTTAAGCAGCTCTTCATTTTTGTTGACTAATTGATCAGTAAGCACATTCATTTCATTATCAACTTTTTCTTGTAAGTTATCAATGGCTCCGTTTACATTTTCAACCTTCATTGCCATTTCTTTTACAGCCACGTCAAAATCGGAATATGTATTTTGCAGCCATGATTTCAAATCATTCTTAACATTATTGATCTCTGCTTCCATTTTGCTTTTCACTTTGACCACAAACCCGTAATTTCCATTACCATCTTTTAATTCAAACAGATCGTCCAACTGACCGACGATCTCAAGTAAGTTTTCAAATTTATTCCAAACTTCACGATACTTACTCACCAAACTATCTTTCTCAAAACCAACATTATAATAGTGGCACAATTGGTCAATTAGATTCAAATATCCAAAATATGTCGTCCACCAAACTGGCTCACTTGCTAATTGCTCAATACATGTATTCACATTCGAATGAACGTCATCTGTTTCCGAGTACCAATCATCGATATTTCCATTACTTGAACTCATTGATGCAAGAAAGCACGCATTAGGAAACTCCTTAGGCTTTGATTGATTTTGGAAAATACATTTTGTTAGCTGTATTGCAACGTGCGATTTTTCGAATTCTGTAAGTCCCGAATTTAAATCGTTTGACATAATGGATTCTTGCCGTTGTGGTAATACCGAATATAGCACATTCATAACACATGATGGGTTTCCACTTATTATCAATCCTTGATCGTTTGATTGTTGCAGCTGATTAAGTGCCTCTCGTATTGATTTTCTTGTTATTTCCGTTGTTACTCCTACTGTTGTGGCTGTTGCTGATCTTGAAAGTTTACAGGAAACAACCATAAAGAGTAAAATGGTGTGGGCTAGAGGTCTTAGTCTCATAGTTATTTCTTGAAAATATTTGACAATAAGAGCTCTTACTCTGCAGCTTAGTACACAGCTTCCATGATCCTAAAAAATAATAAAGGAATCTCTTTTGTCATATATATATATATATATATATGTGATCGAAATCTGGCAGCATTATTATAGTGATCAATTGCAACACCCACCCAATATGGAGCGTTTGAAATATAGAGAGAACAATAGCTTTACAGTTTCTAGATGGCTGGGTTTTAAAATTTTGTGAACTTAGAACAGATATTCCCTTAGTAATGAATCTGTCCGCCCGTAAGCCAAAGAAGTGACCAGTCACTAAAAAAGGGGCAGGTGAAATTAAAAAAGAGTGTAAGGAAATACATATGGGCGCCTAATAATAACTTCCCTGCACATCGCATCGCATCGCATCTGTTGTCTGTCATCCTGACTCTACGTGCCAGGTACAAAGTAAGGAAACGAATCTGTGCGCCTCTATCAAATTGCGGGTCATTTGTTCCATTTGTTTATTTATAGGGTCTCTACTCACATGTTAATACTCTCTATCATTAGCTTTCGTCTCAGTGCTAAATTCTTACTTCACAAACATATACATTTCAATAGGAGAAAATACATACAATAATATGGGTCAAGCAGTCCTTCCTGCTTACTCCGATAACCATTTAAACCCTCCACATTACAACCCAACTTCAGCCCCGGGAAATCCGCCAAGTTACAATCAAGAGGAATTCGATAACTACGATCTGGAATCGTATGGCAATGACACAAGAACTCCATTAGTATTTGGTTCAGATACAAAGAAACCTACGAATGCAGATACTTTTGAGAAGAGTTTTGAAATTGAACAACCGAAGTTGAACGATATCCCATTTATTTTTGTCTTTTTGGCAGTTGTTACTGGATTCTTAGTGTTGTTTGGAACATCTTTAAATGTTTCATTTACTAGCGACACTAAAAACGAGATTGCTTTCAACTTGAATTCCAGTGTTATCACTCTAATTTTTCTCGTCATCTTCGTTGGTTGCGGATTTTCGTTTGGTGGATTGCTTATTGCCAGAGTGGCTCCTACTGGCTTCATTTATGCTGGTTTGTTTTTCAACCTTCTCATTTCGTTGATAATCACTGCAGTTAGCTTCCAGTATGGTAACTATATTGCTGGCGCGCTCTTTGGATTTTGTTCGTTGATAAACATATTGTTTATTTTTTCAGTTAAAAAAAGAATCCCATTCACAGCTACTGTCTTGGAAATAGTCATTGACGTTATGAAGAGATATCCAAGCACTTTGTTAGTTTCGTTAGCCAGTTGTGCTGTAGCTGGTGTTTTCAGTTTTATGGTGTTTGTCTCATTTATGGGTTCAGTTCTGAAATGGGGCCCTGACGAGGCTAACAACTCCGAATTTAAAGACCAAACTATCTTTATTAGTGTGTTCATCTTCCTTGTCTTTGCATCAATTTACCTTTCTGAAGTGATTAGAGTTGTCTCCCACGTGACAATCTCTGGTGTTTTCGGCACTTGGTATTATTTGTCTGGTCAAAATGGACCTAAGCCAAACAATGCCACTCGAGGAGCCTTCACCAGAGCAATCACTTTTTCGTTTGGTTCAATCTGCTTTGGTGCATTACTTGTTGCTTTAGTTGAGTTGATTACATTCTTTGCTCACGTTGGTAAACACATGGCAGCTAACAATAATAGTATTGGCGGATATGTTGCATTTTGTGTTATTGAGTTTTTATTTTCCATTTTTGAAGACATTATGAAATGGTTTAACGAATATGCTTATTCTTATTTGGCTTTATATGGTAAATCATTCCTGAAATCAGCTAGAGATACTTTCCAGATTATTCAACTTAGAGGTATTACTGCTCTTATTAATGACTGTCTTATCAACTCAACACTAGGGTTATATACCATGTTTGTTGGTATTTCTTGTGCCATTACTGCTTTTTCTTTCATGATTATCATGGAACCAGTCTGGGCACAAAACGCCGACGGCTCGTTCACCTTAGATAATAGTTATGTTATTTGCTCAATTGTTGTGTCGCTTTTTGTTGGTCTGTTGATTTCAAATATGGTTGTCAATATTATCAAAAGTGGCTCCACTACATTTTTTGTGGCTCTGGCTAAAGATCCTGAAGTTTTCCAATTTAATTCTCCTGAACAATTTGATCGAATCTTCAGTGCATATCCTGAAGTTTTACAGAAGATTAATATCCAATGATCAATATGGAAATTATTTTCCATCCGTTTATTGTTCACCTTTGGGCCATTTTTTTCCCTCGATGATTTCTATTTATTTATTTATATATATATATATATATAAGTGCATGTGTACATGTCTACGACATCTCTATTTGGTTCTTGTTTATTTTCTCTTCGACATTTGTAATGACAATATAATGAACCCTGGATTATTACAAGTGGTTTATAGAGACTAACGGTTAAGAATGCATCCAAAACTTAAAAAACCGCAACCTAACGCTTGCTATATGTAAATCATCTCCTCGCACTTCAATCTAGACTTGAAATCAACGTTATGTTATCACCTTTCAACATTATTCTGCCCAACTTTTTCTGTTTCGTGGGATCTTTGGTATCTATCTCCAAGGCGTCATCTATCACAACATTCATGAACTCGTCAAAACCTTTGATAACACCAGTGATTCTGAAGTTCAATTGCTCGTAAAGCCATATTGTCACTTTGGTTTGTTGTTGTAAGTATTTGAATATTTGGTTTATCGGTGGAACCATCACCTTCGGTTGTTTTCTGCCTGACATTTTTATTGTGTGGTAGGTATTGATGTATGGAATTTAAACTATTGTGAAATTGTGTCTGTATGAAGCGGAGGTTCGTGTGCGTGTGTGTGTGTGTCCTTCTATAAAATCAACTATAGTACGTGTCTGATCTTTGTAAATGTGTACAACGTGTCTTGTCTTGCCTTGTTTTCAATGATATCTTCAGCTATATCGTAATTTGGTTCCACCATCTCTGATTCTACCCTATCACTTATTCCACTCAGGAATAGCATCAAGAGACTGGTTTAATTTTCCTTGAAAATCAGAGTGAAAGCGCTTCATAACCTTTATATTTTTTTCTGATGCCCTCAGATTTTGATTGAGCCTTTCGTACTTTTTTCACCAATTTTCAGCTTCTTTATAACAAAGAGCTGCTTTCGACCTTGTGTCGATCTAAAAACATCTGATAAGGTTGCGTAGGTCCGCCTTATGTACATTCACATTCATTGATCACTTGGTATAGCCCCGCACATTTACAGGTCATGTCAACAGAGATAATCCAACAATTAAACACTGCATTAGAAACACTATATGGCAACAGTAGTTCCCAAATAAAAGACCAAGCTAATGAATATTTGATGAACTTTCAAAGGTCTGAGGATGCATGGCAGGTAATATTCCCTGTGCTTGGAGATGAATCTTCATCTTTACAATTGAAGATATTCGTTGCTCAGACGTTGAGATCTAAAGTGCAGTATGATTTCAATCAGTTGCCAAAAGAGTCTTTAGTTTCTTTGAAAGGCTCGTTGATTCAATTGCTGATTGCTTATAACGATAAGCAAAAGCTTATAACGACCCAGCTATGCATCTCGTTGTCAAATTTTGCATTGCAGTTCTTGGAGTGGGGTAACGCAATTGCAGAAATTGCAACTTTACTCTCACCCACTTCTGTCAATACATTGTTAGAATTTTTGAAAATTTTACCTGAAGAGTTATTAGACGTTAAGAAGACACCATTGACAGATGAAGAATTTGAAATTAGAGCTAAAGAGTTATTACACGATAATGTAGAACAGATACTATACATCTTGACTTCATTAGCTGATGAAAAAATTAATAACTCGTCGGAAACCAACTCGTTGATTTTAGGATGTATTAAATCTTGGATCATTGATATCCCGTTCGAACAAATATTAACCAACAATTCATTATGTTCACTGATTTTTGAAGGTATATTGAAAGATGACACATTTGAAACCGCAGTCGATTGTTTAGCTACAATAGTTGCAGAAACTTCAGAGTATGAAAACATGGAAGTTATTAAAGCCTTATATGATCAATTAATTAAATTGAAACAAATAGTAGCTGAGAGTAGAGATGATCCTGAAAAAATTGAACGATTTGCCGAATTGTTTGCATCTGCGGGTGAGGCATGGCATGTCTTGATAGCAAAAGCACCATATGATTTTAAACCATTGGTGGAAATCTTGCTACAATTGACTGCTTACGAAGAGGATTTAGATATAGTTAGATATACCTTTAAATTCTGGTATGATTTGAAGACTTTGCTAATATCTGATGCCAGACAAGAAGCTAGAATATGCTATACTCCAATATACGCTGAATTGGTTGAAGTTATAGGCAAACATTTGCGTTATCCACTGACTTCCAATTCAACTGAATTAAGTGTATTGTTTGAAAATGATAAAGAAGCCGAAGATAAATTTAAAGATTTCAGGTATGAGATGGGCGATGTCTTGAAAGATTGTTGCGCAGTGATAGGGGCACCAACAGCGTTGAACATCCCGTTCCAGAAATTGCAGAGCTTCATGAACCTGCAATTACAAGGACAACCTGTCGCTTGGCAAGAAATTGAAGCTCCATTATTCAGTTTGAGAGCCATGGCTAAAGAGGTGGGTACTGATGAAAATCTGATATTACCACAGATTATGAGATACTTGATCCAGTTGCCAGAGAATCCAAAGATTAGATATGCTGCCACTTTAGTTCTAGGTCGATACACCGAGTGGACATCTAAGCACCCTGAACATTTGGAAGAACAGTTGAATTATATCACTAGTGGGTTCGCTGTGCAACAAGAAAAGAATCTAGATATTATCGTTGCTGCCTCACATGCGTTGAAGTTCTTCTGTATGGATTGTGCCACTTTATTAAGTGATTACTTAGAGCAATTATTCAATTTTTACAATAATGTGCAAGGCTCCTTAGACATTGAGTCATTATATGACATCACTGAAGGTATTGCACACATTTTGAAAGAAGAAAGAGATTTCGATAAGTTCTACAACATTACACTAATGTTTTGGAAACCGACTTTAGAGAAACTTACGCAACTGAGCAACATGACCCCAACGGATGTCACTGAATTAGACAAATTGAGTGTTGAAATAGCTGACCACATTGAAATCATAACTATATATGTGGATGCACTAAAGCCTAAAACATTCGCACAGAAAGAAAACCCAGTTGCCAAGATCTTAATGGAGATCGTGTGGCCATTGGTATTGAAACTCATTTCGACTCATGGAAGATCCCACAAAGTTTCCGAAAGATGCACTAAGTTGGTGCGTAGATCAATGCAAACTTTCAAAGACTACCTTTTACCTGTGTTACAAACGACCGCTGAGATGCTAGTGTCAGGCTTCCAGAATTATAGACATGGTTGTTACTTATGGGTCTCTGGTACCTTCATTAAAGAATACGCATCTAATGAAGAGGCACCACAAGCTATAAAAGATGCAGTTTGGGCGTTCTCTGTGCAGCAGATCAAGAACTTTATCACCTTATTTAGTGAGTTGTCTGGTGAGCAACTTCCAGATTACACTGACTTGGTGGAAGATTTCTTCCGCATGATGAATGACATCTTGATGTTTTCACCAGTCAGATTGATTGGAGCAGATGAATTGATTCAGCCTATCTATGAAACAGCATTGAAGTCATTAGACGTGTACCATGAGTATGGTGCAATTTCTTCAGTTTTACAATTCTTGATTGATTTCTACTCGTGGGGATTTGAAACTCCTCCTATTTCGTTCATGGATGATATTCCACCTAATTTAAAATTCAAAGTGTTGAACTTTACTGTGAACACAGGTGGAAATCTGCTGAGCAAGTTGATGTTCGGCTTGATTTACAGGTTCCCTATGGACTGTACTCCGGATGCTAATGAGTTGATTGTCAAGTTGATCAAGCTGAGCACTCTAGAAGGAGGGTCTAAAGTGTCGTTGACTTGGATAGACAAGTTCTTAATATCCTTACCTCAAGGGACGGTCGACGATAAAGAAAGATTGAAATTGTTGAGCACCATTGAAGTGGCTATTAATTCAAAAGATTTTAGAAGGGTAAGATCCAGTATCAGAGATTTCGTTAGTTGGTTTAAGAGAAGAAACGTTGATAGAGGTTATTAAGCATTGTACCGAAAAGACCAATCTTCTAGATCTATATTATGTAATTCCCAATATGTACTGGTTCACTATATAGAAGGAAACTTGAAGCGTCAACAAGCAACGCTCGTACAGCTACGGGAAGAACGTCATAGTGTGTGTTTTTTTAGAAAAGTATTAGTCTAGAATTAGTGCAATGAATTTCCAACCTCAATTCGTAAACCAGAAGGCTAATCTCTTGATTCCCAGATCAAGAAGGGCGAGATATTTCTAGCAAAGGAATATAATTGTGCAGAATTCTAGACTTTTGCAGCGCTCCCATATCAACCTTTGCATTCGGATTTGCATATATATATGCATCTTCATCTGGAATTGGAAGTGCTACATTTCTCTTTAAAAGCCCGTGCTTTGTTCTTCTTACTTCTTTGGGGCTGTTGCCTCTGTGTCGCTGCAGCCAGCTTCCTTCGAAACTTGCAGCTTCGCCGGCCGCACTACTCCTCTCTGCCCCAATGGGATCTACTGATCCATAAACGCATTGTGAATATCTTCCTCGATTGTCTTGTCTCGGCCGATCAACATATTGCAGCACCTGAGTAACTCAATTAGCCTGTTGGATGAAAGGAGGAGGAGCAAGTGGTGATAGTGGTGGTGGTCCTCATTGGGAGGGAGTGCCCGACAACTAAAGGAGGGAAAAACCCTATTTGTGTATCCCTATCTCCAATCTCTCACGATGCGATCAGATACAACACTTGAAACACAACCATATATTATCCCCCATTGAATCTCTCGAATAATCCCAGTGTACAAGAATGAATCGGTTGAAATCGCCAATTGCACTATGTTAGTGTATTTATATATATATATATATATTGAATAGATACATTTCCACCTTACGGAGTATATGTACGTATTCACAGGCACACACCATTGGAAAGTATACACCGCCAATAGATAAGCAAATAGTTGACCTCAGTCCTCCACTTGTTACTTAAGTCAAAAAGATCTGGCTCAAGGCGGCTGTCAGTTAGCCTGCTAAATGCCCAAGTGCGCCAGGTCAATCGAGGCTAGGTAACCGCTCCGCATTTAGCTGCTTCTATTAATGATTTACTTCCATTTTTGCACCATTTTGATCGATTATAACAAGTATATGCAGTACGTTCCAAAGAAAAGACAACCAAAAGAAAGATAAAAACCTAGAGAATTTCAGTCTAGAGACAGGAAGCTAGATATAATGTGTAAGTTTATGCAGACTTTTATCTTAAACATATTTACTACATACAAATAGGTTTCCACAAGATCTGTTCACTGCAACACAAAAGTTGAGGGATTGAAAAACAAAAAAAAAAAACTAAACAGGTCTCGCCTACTTTCTTTGTAGAGTTAGTCGCACACTGCATAATTTTCACCCAATCCCCAGTTCAAAGCTTTTGTTTTTGGGCATTATGAATGTTCAATTGTATCTTTGTGTGTATCTTTGTTTGTGTCTGCGTGTATAACTGCATTCTGCAGTTGATGAGGAATCGACTCGTAAATCAAATACCTTCTTCTAGACGAGATAATGCTGGAATTAATGAAATTAGGAGAAATCCAATCGATGATTGAAGTAGAAAAAGTTACGATCCAATTCACAAGAACAAAATGTAATCCATAGACATTTGCGATTTCCATTGATAGTTTTTGCATTTATTTTAGTCAGTACATCCGCCAATACAACACGTGGATCTTAATTGATTTGCCAGTGAAAAGAACATTACAAAAAATTGACAAACTTCCATAGTCTAGCCAATAAGGAACAGCTCCTAACATCTTTTTGGATTGTCTTGGGAAATCATTTGATCACGTTTACTCCTGTTCTACGGAATTGTTCTATGATGTGTGTAAGTCTGGCCTCCTCCTTTTAGTTAGGATTGAGTCAATCAGTAACAATAATAATAGTGTCTTTTTGTCTTTTTAGTTAGTGGCCATTCGCTTGTGCGGCCAACAACACCCAATTTCCAGAGATTATCTAATGAACTGGAGGTAAAGAGGAGGTAAAGCAGATCTGTGTCTGAGTGGAGTGAGAGAACGGGCGTGCGTGCATGCATGTGTGAGTGCGTCTGGCAAATAGAACAAGCTGGAAATTTATGCACATGCAATGTCCACCTGCAAGTATACGATATGTAATATTTGCGTCCTCCTTCAGTCTGCTTTGGGAATAGTCTTTTTCATTAATCTTAATTCTGTCTTTTTGTTGTTGGTTTAATTGATATACAAAGAATTACGGGCTTAAATAAGGTTAACTAGTTACTGTCTGACGATGGAAAGTTGATGATATATATGTTAATAAATTCTAGTTTTGCTTATTTCTCTTTGAAAACTATGTTCATTTATTTAATTAATTAATTAATTAATTCTAATTAATGCTTGTGACGTCCAACTTTTCTTTCATTTCTTTTATAATTTTACCAGCTTCTTCTCCTTCATTCACTTCACTTCACTTCACTTCACTTCACTTCACTTCACTTCACTTCACTTCATCTAAAGGTTCATTTTTTATTTACATGCAAAGCACTCATTATTATTCAATTGAATAAATATTCTTCTATTACAAAGCATATAAAAATATATTAAAAGACATATTATATTTAACCCAAATAAAAAAAAGCCCATGATTTATTATGAATATGACCATTCCTAAATCCCAGCATTGTCAAACACATTCACTAACGACAACTAATAACTCCACAGACTCATCAACTTCTCAATTCTTAGACTTCGAAGAACATTTTTTTAGAAACAGATCTCAATCGTTGACTGTGACGATCCCTTCAATTGGGCCACAATCCCAGACTAATTTAACAAACAATTATAGTTCAGACACCAACTCGAACAAGTCTCCTACTGAACTTTCACTTTCTGCGGGACGTTGCTCTGAGAGTAGTTCTTATAGTTATAAAGGTTCTCCAGGCTCTAATTATGATCATGTTGATGTTTCGAGTGGTACACTTGATAATAACATCAACGCTGACCGTAGTCAACTTCATCAGGAACAAACTAACACTTCTTCCTCCCCTTTGCTGAACAACCTTAAAACTCCTTTCCATAAGCTCAGACAAAAAATTAAAAGAAGTTCATCGGATTCTATTTCAACCATTGGATCATCAAGTACTAGACAATCAACATTATCTTTGAAAATGACAAACTCTTTAACGAACATAAACACTTCACAAACAAGTAATACTACAAACTCTTATTTGTTCGTCACAAATTCCAGTATAGCAAACACATCACCTTCATCCATGTTAATGCAGATTTCTCCTACTACTTCAAAAATTAATCAGTCTGTTGTTTCCTCACCATTATCATCTTTTAATGCAAATTTTGTGATCTCTTCTTCTTCTTCTTCTTCTTCTTCGTCTTCTTCACCTTTATTACCAAGCTACAGAACAAACTCAGCGGGTCAAACACCGCCTGCCATTTTTGAAGAACAACAACAACAGCAAACGCAGGCGTTTGGCTCTAATTCTACTGGAAGTAATGCTACGATAATTACTGGAAACGCATTTTCAATTTCAAATTCAAGAGCTCATTCACTAGTGCGATTTAGGTCACAATCGTCAACAATACTCCAACAGTTACCTGATATATCTGATGATTACTTCAATAAACAAGAAGATTTCAAACAGAAGCAACAGTCAGAAAGAGGTCAAATGATGGACACTGACAGTGTATACAGTTTAGAAGACCATTTGTTTTCTAGTGGTCCAAGTGCTAACAATTATAGTGTTCAAGCCGATTCTTCTCATCTAATGGGGTATTTTGATGACCGTGGTCAAGAACTGGTCTCGACTTCAGGAAGATCATCGTTTGGCAATCGTGGTCATCTTCCACATCATCATCAGTATTTGGTCGATTCCCCAGCAGGTAGCATTGACCATACTTCTTCAAATAACAGCAGCAATCCTGAAAAATGGACACTGAAGAATGGTATTTTAATTGCTAGCGATGAGAAAGATGATGATGGTGATAATGATAATAATGAGCCTTCGGAGAGTTTCTACGGTGAGAATCAGAGTGGCAATAAATACAACAATTACAATGACTATAATAATAATAATGATGATGATGTTAATACAGATCAAAATCAACATCAAAATCCGATACAAAATTCATATCACCAGCTTAATGGCAGCGCTGGTTTAACGAAAAGGATTTATGGGAGTAATCAAAGACATGAATTAGTAGCTGACTTGGTGGCTACTGATGTGCTGGAGAGATTAAACTTAACTTCATAGCAAAGCAATCAAAATGATGAAAGACGCTAGTCCCAGCATCTATGGTCACTTTTTAACTCCCATATTTCCAAAAGTAGTTTTACTTTTCTTTTAACTGTAAGTGAGTATAGACATCTTTCTCTCTTTTTTTTTCCACATCTCATCTTATCACAAACCGCATTTGTTTTTTCTTCATTTCTCCAAAGATCTTTTGCTTCACTTGTTCAACAAATTTCAGATATTTAGATTCTGTTTTACGTGCTTTATTATTTTGTCCTTTTTTGTTTTTCTTCGTCTTCGTTGGGATGGTTTACCTTTACGATTTAGTTTAGATTTCTTCTTTTACTTTTGCCTTTTCTTTTTGTCTTCATTCATTTCACTTTTGTCTTTTCTATTTATATTGGCTATCTTTCTTCTTGCTCTAATTCTGCTTCTCGTCTTTTTTTTACAGTTTTTCATTCAAGTTATTGGGGTCCGTTATTTCTTTATTTCATTTATCTATTGGCTTCTTTTACTAGCACGCTTATTCTTCGCTTATCTCTTATAATTAGAATCTTATTTTCTTCTATTCTTTCAGTTCGTACAAAGTTCTTTATTACATAATGTCAATTGATGAGTCTATTCCACCAATCAGACCAAGTAATGTAAATCATCATGATGTTCTTTTAAGTCAATCTTGACGTCATTCAGAAGGGAGCGAACGAATGAGATCTGTGACTGGATGGATGAGGCAAAGCCGAAATTGACTGTATTTTTTCGGGAGTGTGCCTGTATACACATATCCCATTCTTAGATAGTTCATAAACTTCATTACATCTGTCGTATTAGTCGCTGCACATGGCAAATACTCGATTGGTTCTTAAGCGAACTACCGCAACCAATCAAGAAACGGCAGAGAGATAGATGCGCCTCACTTCCATTCCATCCAAACACAAAACAAAACAAAACAAACTGATGCAGTCCCCAAAGACAATAAAAACACAAAAAATGGATAATTCTCGTTAAACCTGAATGATTAATTTTTCAGTCACTTAGTAACGGAAACTACTAGTTGCAAATACAAAAGGACGGCTATTGTAGGATTTAAAGGCTGACATGACATGCATTCTAAATCCACAGAAGAGGTGGAAGCTTAAAGCTCTGGGCCTTCCCCTGATACTGTTGGTGATCTTCCTTGAACCACATACTGGTCTACATTGTTAGTTGAAAATACGAAAGTCTTGAAAAATATTACATGTGATGATGAATAACCTAAATATATTCATGCGTGCGTACATACATGAGTTCTTGTTTACCTATACTTATACTTATGCTTATATGTTGTGTGTATATATTGGTATAAATAATCTATCATTCTACTTTTGTTGAGTCTGTGTCTGTGTCATCTGCTATTTTGTAATCTCTTTATTAAGGGTCTCTTAAGCTACTCTGATCTTAAGATATAAACTGCTTCCGCCAGTCTGTTTAGTTGTTGTATTACTTCACCTCCGTTTTAATCCTACGATAATGTAAGAATGCATGCGTCTGTTCATGCAGTTCAATCAAAGCCGCAAGTTCAAAATATGCACAGCGCTTTAACCAAATACCAGTACACCAGAAACACTGAAGATTTCCCCATTTGGATAAGGAAAAAACACAATAAATCTTGATCGTAGTTACGTAAGGAAAATGCTCTCAGATTAGAAACTGCGCACGACTTCATTAAAGTGTATCCATTACTCTTTTTTAATTGGTGTAGTGTATTTCAATGTTACACTAACAAATTATCCATCAGAGTTTAAAGTTCATGTGTAAAGTAAGGTTAAGAAAAACATTAAATAATGTGAATCAATCAACTGATTGGCTGTTCAGGCTCTATTCCAGCTGCAACGTATGTCTGTTGGTAATTGTTAATCAATGGTTAACAAACATACGTACAGTCATACAGACAATACAACGCAATACAACAGATCATACCAGTCAGAAGTTATTTAGACAAATCAAATAAATTCTTTGCACAACAAACAATTCTGTCAATTGAGTTTCCCTTGATTAGCTTTGATTTTAATAGCTATCTCTATGTATGGCATGTAGTTGCGTAGTAAAGTAAGTTGAAACTGACATGAAACATCATCCCCCCCTTTCCTGCCAATACTTGTCAGCTTACTGTATTGTGCTTCTCGGCAACTTGGGCGGTTTCTCTGTTAATAACGGGGGTGGCTAACTCCCTGGGACTACCGGAGAGGGGAAGGGATGGGGTGTGGGCAACCTCTTACAGTTGGTGCCACTCTGGTAATCTGCCAGTCAGGATTTGCTGTGGGAGGCTATCTGACTACCATGAGACAGGAGACAGGACCTCCCTCAGCCCCTCTGCCACCCCCAGCGAATCCAAAAATTTCACACAAAAATGGAGGGCACTCGAATATTCCGGTTATCAAAATCCATACACCACATTATTAAAGTCAACATCACAATAACAAACGCTAATGCTATCAACAAATACTTGCATCAAGTACAAATCAATCAATGGGTGTCGACTGGACGTCAGCCAGTGATCAGTAGTTCATTATTAGAGAATGTGGCCGGGAATTGAAAGATTAATGGTAGTTAGATAACGCAAACAGAGGCCGCGGGGAGTAGCGAGCGGGTAGTGCAGTAACTAAAATAATGGTATATTAGTATATCGTATGTTATTATGTAATACACACATGTACATCGAGAATACAAGAACACCTCACACCTTACACCTCTCTCCACATATTTCAACTTCTCAGCTTATATAATAACTACACCGCCTTTTTTAAAAACCGATCCGATGACCCGCGCTGTCGCTGTGCAAAGTGTCATGAGTCGCTCTGGTTTTGGTGCAAGCAGTCAGGCATCTCAAGCCCAACTTTGCTTATTGTCTGCTTTTGTATGTTGGTTGATCTGTTTCTTCAGTTTCAAGGTAGTGAAGTGAGTAATCAATGTGTCAAGACAGATGTAGCAGCAGACGTTAGTAATGAACGATGGAGATGGTGCTGATGATGATGACTTTGCGTCCTTTGCATTTCCTTTGAACCTCAGCTCAATCATATCTTGTTTGTTCTCTTAGTTCATTATCCCTTATTTATCCATTTTTATCCATATCTATATATATGGAGATATGAACGTCTTTTCCTTTTCTATTTTTGTTTCTTTTCATTTCTTATAATTAGATTGTTTACTCTAATAATACTTCTGCTATATTACATATTATTATACTGTATCCACCTACACATATACACACGCGCCTTCCTCACTCTTCAGTATGACCACGTTTGAGTTTCAGAAAGACTTGAAAAAACTACCAATTCCTCCTTTGGAAGACACAATTAGAAGATATTTACAGGTGTTGAAACCTCTACAAACCGAAAGTGAACATCAAGACACGAAAAACAGTTGTGAGCAATTTATCAAATCTAGTGGCCCTATCTTACAACAACAACTAATTGAATATTCCAAAACTAGAGATTCTTATATTGAACAATTCTGGTATGACTCTTATCTAAACTATGATTCTCCAGTGGTTTTGAATTTAAACCCTTTCATTATGTTAGAAGATGATCCTACGCCTTTGAAATCGACTCAGCTTACCAGAGCAGCCTCATTATCTACTTCGTCTTTAAGATTCGTTAGAGCTTTAAGAAAGGGAGAGTTAAGTCCTGATAAATTGAAGAATAATAAAGCTCTTGATATGGACCAATATCCTAAGCTGTTTGGTTCTAGTCGTATACCAACACATACAGGTTGTGTCTTACAGACAGACGCACAGTCTAGACATGTCGTAGTGTTAAGTAGATCTCAATTTTATTGGTTTGACGTTTTGGATGAGAATAATGACTTGATCTTAACTGAAAATGATATCAGATTGAATTTACAAAGTATTATTGAAGATTCGGAAAGTACAACTGTCAGTGATGTGGCCAAATCTAGTTTTGGTGTTTTAACTACTGAAAATAGAAGAATTTGGGCCACTTTAAGAGAACGCATAAGTCACGATGACATAAATAATGAAATTCTGAAAATTGTCGATAATGCATTGTTTGTCGTTGTGTTGGACCATGTCGAAGTCGGTGATGACTTGACCAGAATGTCTAAAAATTTCCTATGTGGAGAATCCATCTTGGAAAACGGTGTTCAAGTTGGTACTTGTACCAATAGATGGTACGATAAATTACAACTGATAGTGACTAAAGATGCTAAAGTTGGTATCAATTTTGAGCACACTGGTGTTGATGGCCATACCGTCCTTAGATTTGCTTCCGATATCTACACTGATTCCATATTAAGATTTGCTAGAACCATCAATAACAATTCTCCATCATTATGGAAATCAGTCTCTCCTGATCCGTCAACTAGAGACCCTGCCAGTTTCGGTAACGTTATTACCACTCCTAGAAAGTTAGAATGGAACTTGACTAATGATCTGTCGCTATCTTTAAGGTTTGCAGAAACTCGGCTATCAGATTTGATCCATCAGAATGAATTCTCCACTTTGGAGTTTAAATCATTCGGTATGGAAAGAATTAAAAAGATGGGAATGTCTCCTGATGCTTTTGTCCAAATGAGTTTCCAATTAGCTTATTATGCATTGTACGGTAAGATTGAATCAACATACGAGCCAGCTATGACTAAGATGTTCTTGCACGGTAGAACTGAAGCAGTCAGAACTGTCTCTTTGAAGTCTAATGAGTTTGTCACGAAATTTCTAGATGAGCATATATCAAATAAAGTGAAGATCCAATTGTTGAAAGATGCATGCCAACAACATTCAGCTACAACTAGAGAGTGCTCACAAGGTTTAGGTCAAGATCGACACTTGTACGCCCTGTTTTGTATTTGGAAAAGATACTTCAGTGGAGCAGACGCAACCGGTAGTTCTAATGCCAGTGACGATGGCTCCTCTATATCTGACGACGCCACTACCATCAATTTCAATGACTTGCCATCTTCAGTGAAGGACATCAATGAACTTCGTGAAATCCCATCTATATTCGCTGATGCTGGATGGGATAAGCTGAACAATACAATGATTTCCACCTCAAATTGTGGGAATCCATCGTTGAAATTATTTGGATTTGGTCCCGTTTCAGCTAATGGGTTTGGATTGGGATACATTATCAAAGATAACTCAATAACTATCTGTGCCTCTTCCAAACATAGACAGACCAAGAGATTGATGGATACTTTAAACAGCTCGTTGTTAGAATTGGAGAGAGCGTATCTTGAATCGACCAAGCCTGCAATTACTGCTGAAAATGAAGCTGATTGTGCATCGATAGACAACTTGGAAGACGAGCAAGGATTATACAGTGATGATATTATTGACAGATTGAACGAGTTGAAAGTCAGAAGAGGCAGACCTGAAATTGTTAAATTGTTAGGTGGATACGATTCGTTTGAGATTGATTCTAATTCGGATTTGATCAAGTCTAGGGAACACTCCCCAGAACCTTTTTTTGCTAGACATACTTCAAAAGGTTTCACAAATAGAGAGATTGGAAAGAAGTTGAGATTAGCTGAGTATTAGTTCGGTCTATTTACTTCCCCCCGCCCTATTTATTTATTTATTATTTATTTACTTTATTTATTTATTTGTCAGCCTATATATATTTACATACATATTATTCGATTTTGTACTGGTCTACAAATCAAGAATCAAATCATGAAGTGTCTGTTTTTCGTACAACGCATGCAATTAATTTCTTAAAAGAGCATTGAACTTAATGGATTAGGAATCACAGGTGCAGCTTGCCGTTGTTGTTGCCTAACAAATAAAGCAAATCGTAGAAAAGTACAGGCAAATACATTTGCATCCAGACACACATAAACGTACATACACATAGTTGGTGTTTGTACAGTCATTCCTAGATATATCTAGCAACGTTGCTTGTAATTTCATCTAACCAACTTAACGATTGTGTTTTTTTGTTCTTGGTCAGTCTTCATATCCTGAAAAGAAGAAAGCCAATAATCCTTCCGGTATCATACAAATTCAGTCCCAAAAAAAATGACGAGTATAACTATGCAATCTTGCAACTCATCTAGGATTCCGTGGTCCCATACATTGATTTATATGGCTGAAAGGATTCAAAATAAATATATGCTGTTCATTCAAATCAGGAACTGATTGAACCTAATCTACCCTATAAACTTACGATTTTTGACATTTGATAATTTTACCTTTGTTGGAGAATCATTCATTTATTCATTCAATTCACTTATTATACGATAACCTCATTGGTTACCCTTGATCTAGCAAGCTCAACATCATTCTTATCTATTTGATAGAAAGAACAAATAATGTACCGCCCATTAAGATTAAATCCACGTAACTTATCAATGGCCACTTGACAACTACTAAAGTTTTTATACACGACAAACGCTTGCCCTTTGTTCCCAGTGACCCTGTCACTATTTGCCGTTGAACCTAGCCTTATTTGATGAATGTTTCCAAACAGTCCAAATGTTTCATATAGTTCGGTGTTGGTGACGTCGTATGGGAGGTTGCGGACATGAATTATTGGGAATTGTTTAGCAGTTTGAAAAAGGCTCATTTCTTTTCTGAATTTAATTTCAATAGTTGGCTCTCAAAACAAGAAATAATGATATGTTTAGTTAGGTTTTTTTATGGAACATAATGAATAGAAGTGCATTTATTAGCACTTTATCAAGCAATGTAAGAGAAATAAAATTAGAGAGACAAAATAAAAAGAAGTGTGGGAGTCGATAGTCGTATTATGTCATATTCATGCAGGTAAAATCTGAGGTCGATTTTCAGATCTATTTCCGTTTTCAGATTTCTTGATACATTTTCATGTTTATTTAATCCCCGTGTTTTACTTTGTTTTGGATAGATTAAATGACTGTTTTGATGGCCATTTAACAGGTTTGGATAAGTGTGTGTTTTTTTGGCAGAGATGGCATTGTTTGATGATTTCATGGACTCACAGAAAATAGTATATGAGCTAGAACGATTGAGTGATACTGACTCAGGAACAGACAATGAATTGGATGATCTCAACAACGACAACGATGTCACTGGCACCAACTACTACGACCAAGAAATAATATACTACCAAGAGGGAATTCCCACTAAAGAGGTCAATGTTCCATTTGTGAGACTCCTGAACGGGCACGAGCCAGTGGATAACATGAAGAGAAGGTACCAGCTGTTCAAGTTGACATGGGCAAGGCAGTTGGAGTTAATTAATTCGGTTTTGACAAAAGCGGATGCTGATAAGTTTAAAGAGGTGAGGAGTTTTTTGTTTACTAGAGACAGTTGCAAAGGAGCTAGTAATTCCTTTTTGGTTGATGATACAATTGGTGGAGCTAAGAAGTTGACTTGTGCGTTGGTTAATTTAGGTTCTAATATATCGAACCATTCAAGATTATTAGACCAACTCTCTGAATATTTGAATGTTCCCTCTACTTCAAACATTGTACTTGTGAGGATGAATTCCAAGATTTGTTTGAGTATCAACGCTACTTTAAGGCTATTAATTTCTGCCATTCTATCTAATTTGGGTAAAAAAGAAGGGACTCCACAAAGTGATGGTGAGTTCGCAAATGCCGCAAAAAACTTTACTGAAAATGGAAGAGGAAGAGATAGCGATGGTGAAGAATTAGAAGAAGATGATGGTGATAATGATATGAGGTTCTCTAATTCCAGAAAAATTGATTTGGATGATGTTATTGAAAGATTAAACTCACATAACAAATCGTTGATCGTGCTAGTCGAAGATGCGGATTCGTTCCCCACAGCTATCCTTACAGTCTTGTTGAAATTACTATGGCATTACAATAAGGCGAAAGACTCGATTAAAGTAATTATAGGAATCTCTACTCCATCCGTTATCTTCCACGAGAAATTGCCTAAATTGACAGTCACCCTTCTCGATTTTAAGAATTTCCAAATCGATAATTCTAATGAAGCTATTGATGAAATCATGCAGAATTTGTTGCTCAATATTGACGACACTTACAACTCTTTAATTTTTGAACCTAGATTGGTTTTGCAGTTTCTAAAAATGAAAGAAAACATAAGTATCAAACAGTTCATCAATTACATGAAGCTAATATACATGAACCATTATTTCAACCAACCGTTGTCTATTCTATGGACTGACGACTTTTCTACTATCAAGCTAACACTACACTATTTCCAAGCTTTTCAGAGACTCCCATCTATTCGTAAACTCGAGAGCTTATCCTCGAATATGAACATGAATCTGAGTGAGGAGCAAGCGGAAGAGATTAATGATTTTTATAAAGGTATCTTGACTGATGATCATCAAGTTATTGGGAAGTATCTGCGTCTTAACCTGAATAAGCTGATTCATTGGAGATATAATTTGAAAACATTGATTGATTTGTTGAACTTCTTGCAGGATTTTTTTGTAGACGAAAAAGTGTGGCATAACAATTTAGAGTTATTTGAGTTGATTTTCCAAAATGTTGATTTCAAAAATAATGATAGTAGTTTGATGGTCAATGGTAGCAGTGTGAGTCGGAGTGGCAAAAAATCGACGAGCAATGAGTTAGGAATCGACAATTTTGCATTTTTGAGACCTATTTGGGAGTCCGTTGAAGAGGAACAGGATTTAGCTTCTATAAATTCATTCTTGAAAACTATTTTAGAAGATGAGGAATTTGGATCAATTTTGGAGTCTTTTCAAACTGAACTGATTTCCAACAAAAGTCAAATAAAAAATGTTCATTTGGAATTCAATAGGATTTTAATGATACAACTACAAGAGTTGAATCTTGTCAATATCCCATTCAGAGAAATCTGTTGTGTTGTTTTAGATAACGACCAGTGGTCGTCTTCAACTGTCAATACTGCCACAACGAAAACGTCTGTTCCCGCTAATGTCAACAACTACCCTTCAGTATATGTGTCATCCACAGTCAGCCAGTTATTAGCGAATGCGTTTAACCCACAAATAAGAGAAGTCACCACTGAAGCTCTACTTAATTCTAAAGACTACCTATTCAACTCTATACACTCCAACTTGAATATATTATCGGCGGCAGACTTGAATTTACAATTGTACAAGATTTTTGAACCTTCAGTTGTAGAGCTGTACAAGTTGTATCGAGAAGCTGGTGTGATTATTAATTTATTTGATTTTTACCAGGTTTTTAAATATTCTATAGATAAACAGAAGTTGCTTGGGCTGTTGAAGAAAAAGCTCGATTGTTGTATAGACGGTTCTGCTGAAATTAATGAACTAAAAGATTATTTTGAAAAATTCGGATATGATGGAGATGAAGACAGTGAGGATCTAGAATGGGATAAATTAACCTTGAGTTGGTTTTTAAAAAATTTAGTTGAGTTGCAAATGATTGGAATGTTCAAAGACGGGAAAGCCAAGTCTGAGAGTATCGAGAAGACAGTTTGGAAAGGTTTGTGACGAAGGGTTGCACTCAGTTTTCATCTGGATTATTTCCACCTTTTTGGATTAATTCTTATGTCATCTTAGAGACATGGACATCTATATGCGGAAAGGAGGTGGAAAATTCATCACCATATGGTGTGAGATTGTGCATTTAGGGGGATTCTATGTTTCTAGAAAAGAAATAAAAATAAAGAAGAGCTGAAAGAGCTGAAAAGTAGTTCTTGAAAATAACCAACACATATGGAATAAGACTAGCTCAATGCTTCTTGTGAATGGGATAAGATCAAATGAAAATAGCTATCAACAAAAGAGAAAAACGTACTTGAAAAACTATATGTGTACAATTAGCATAAATAAAAACTATATATACTGATTTAAGTTGACCTAATGAACTGTATTCTAGTCAGTCAGTTAATTAATTAATTAATTGAAGTGAAGTGAAGTTCTTTGAAAGTTGTTTCTTTTCTTTAAACCGACAACAGATGTCAACTTAATAAAACTACCGTCGCCTTGTTCGGGTTCAGAATCCGTGTCCATGAAGATCTCATGAAGATCATCGTTCAGTAGACTGTCTTTCATATTGACTAGAGTCGTTTCGTCTTCATTATCAGAAGACATAGTGGAGTGATCATTGGTGTTACTTGCGACATAGTTAGGATCAAGACTACTTGTCTTTGACATATTGTTCCTGCGGAGACGTAGGTCAATTGATTCTGCCTTCAGTGACGTCACTTTTGTTTTTGAAAAACCTAACAAATCATCACCAATGCCAGTTTCCAAGTCGTACTTCAACGTGGTACCCACAATGACAAAACCTGCTTTCTCTTTAACGGCAACTTTCAATAACTCGACATGAAGTCTTTCTTCATCAATACTTAACATGGAGTCCTGGGAATTCGCCGTGGAGTATTTGCTAGTCTCATGACTGTTGTTGTCGTCGTTGTCGTTGTCGTTGCGGTTGTGGTTGTGGTTGTGGTTGTGATTGTGATTGCGGTCGTAGTCCAATTGATGGGTACCATTCAGAGCGGTTGTACTTTTCTTACGGTGAGATTTGCTGTCTATGTTGTTAAATGATTGATTGTATTTAAATGTTGTACTTTTTTTAAGGTTGTGGTTCTTTGATAAACCAATTCCAGTATTGTTTTTGACGTCTTCATCACCAAAGTGGGTAAAATCTTCCTCAGATGACGACTGATAGTTGCGATTACCGTCTATTGACAAGGATTGTAACGCGTTTTGATAATCGTTGAATGCAACAGCTAATAATTTAGAAGGATCCGGTATATCTGAGTATATATTATCCAACACAGCACCTGAATCAACGGTAATATCTGCTTCTTCGCACTCATTTGTATCCTCACTATTAGAATCGGCAAAGTAATCGTGACTGTCTGGGCTATCAAGATTAACGTGCAACAAGTCTTCGTTTTCAGGGATGGAATTGGTCATAGGGTTAGTTAAAGTTGGACTGGAAACTGTACTTGATTCTTCGTATATTTGGTCTAATTTCTGGGATTCGGGTTGGCTGATTATGGCAATTGAGTGTCTCCTATTTAAGTGACATGAAGATGCGGATGAAGTGGTGGCATCGGATATGTTTTCTGTCGATTGAGATATTGATGATCCGTCAATAATGACAGAGTTTCTATGGTTTCTGTTAGTCTTGGTCTTTGTAAGTGAAGAAGATGAGGGTAATTTATGCTTCGATGACGATCTACTGAGTATATTAAACACATTTCCTGTTGCTGTCGTCGTTGCCTCTGCCGTGGTTGGTAGTAACGAAGTTGAGCTGGAAGACATTGCCGTGGATGACGCGTTGCTGGCTAAGTTGTTTGAGGAAGTAGAAGACCTGAGAGAACTCCATAGTGATTTTTTTGTGCTTCCACTTTTCTTCATGATGATGCTGTACGGTATTGAGTATCTTTTTCAGTTGTCAAAGAAGATTCTAACCTTATACTGAAAGGAGAGAGCGAGGGGTGGAATTTCAATTGACACTGGCTGGTATGTGGGTGATTCAGTGATTTGAGCAGCTCCAATAGCAAAGTGTAAGAATCCTTATAATAGATGGCGATGGCAATAATTAGCGATTGTATGTATAGCAATACCGAAAAACACGTCAAAATAAACTCTGTTAGAGTCCAAACCTTAAAAACCGTCAGATCAAAATGAGTCCACCAAAGCCTAATGAAACGCGATGCACAGTCGCTTTACCTCTCCCACGTCCCTTTATTTAGTAAGAAAATGGATCCAGTAGTTCAGAAACTTTATTATTTGCGCTAAAAAGAAGACGGGCATGAAATGACGTAAGCGTAAGTAATCTCCGAATTTGTGCGGCGAGTGGGGCTGGGGCTGTTTTGTGGCGGTGAATGTGGATGTGGCGGTGACTGTGAAGGTGACCGCGACAGAGCGGGTGTTGTGTTGTATTGTGTTGTTTTAAGGGGAACGGGCAGGTTAATAGTTTCGATATTTCCTCTTTGATTTTGTGTATGTTTGGGCGTCACTGAGTGGGAGAATATTTAATTGGCTTTTGTTAAACTGACTTAGGGTTGGTATCTTATCTTTTTACTGACTTCCTTTGGATTTGTGTGTTTCTTTTTCTTTTTCTTTTTCATCTTTTATGTCTTATCTGTCATACTTGTTCTATCTCACAGGAGACAACTTATTATCCAATCTATCCCTTGACAAATACAACTACACATTTGCATTTATATACACGCAACCAGCTATATCTGTATTCAGAAGACGACTAATTTAACCTGGAGTGGCTGCTGCCTCCTCCCTAAAACAGCTTACAGAAGCCTAGTGTAATCTTTCAACTTGCGGCTCAACAGTTACTTCCTTTTCGGGATGTTTTCTTATTATTGGAAAATTTTAAAAAATTGTTTATTATTCTTAGTATTTAGTTACTTTGCCTGTCTGTTATCTCTAGTTACTTCCTGTACGGACTACAAAAGAAGATAATAAAGTTTCCTTTTCTGTCAACATTCTATAGATATCCGTCACACTAGAGGTTGACTGCTGTAGCGATGAATACGTCAACTGGTGAGGCACAAAGCACTGAAGAACTCGCGAATTTAACGACAAAACATGAGTTGATTCAACCAGACAATTGTACTCCATTAATATCTGAAACCCATCAAGAAGATTTGATAACAACAGAGCCAGCTAGAAAGCTGGAACTAGATAAAGATAACGAAGAAAATGGAAAAACAAAGTACTCTACTGCTGATTTGACAACAACAGCTTCACAAAAGGTTAATCAGAGCATAACTGAAATTTACAATGAGCAACCTACTCATGAGGAAGATTCAGAAATTGCAGAAGATCTTTGCAAAGATAACGTTCAAGAACAAGAACAAAATGATTTTGAGAATGATGAGGAGGACAAACATATAAAATTAGCCCAAAAAAATGATGTTAAACGTTCTAATGACGAGAATTCGAACAACTTGCCTGAGCAAGAACAGAACAATCAAACTACATTCCCGCTACAGACAGAGGATCCAGGAACCATATTGTCTACCGATATAGAAAACTCTACTGGGCAGTTAAAACCTTCTGAAGACGCAGATATATTTAATCCAAATAAAGATCTTCATTACTCTTCTGATGAGTATGCTAGCGATTCTTCCAGTATAAGTACAAATGACTCTGACTCTGAGTCAGAATCAGGATCAGGATCAGGATCGGACTCCAGTTCATCGAACTCAGATGAGGCTGAAGTTGAAGAAGATGACGAAGGAATGCAGGATGCGGCGATTAATGGTGCAGATGATGAAGATGGTGATAATGATGATGAACCAATTAGATCAAAGAACGAAGTCGTTGATGAAGTTGCCCCTGAAGTTCCAGAAGATTTCCAAATAACAGAAGATACCCCACTGGCATACATTGGGGACATTACTGGACTTGTTGAAAAAAGTGTGCTGATCAAGGCTAACACCTCTGGAGAATTTAAGATTTTAAAAGAAGGTTCTATCTTCTGTTTTGAAGATAGAACTTTACTCGGTCCACTGTTTGAAATTTTCGGACGTCTTCAGTCTCCTGTTTACAGAGTCAAGTTTAACTCTACCGAAGTTTTTGAGAAAATGAAAGAAAGAAAAGGCCAGAAAGTATTTTATGTTGTTCCAAGTTCCCAGTTCATCCTAACAAAGTCAATCAAGGCCATTAAAGGAACTGATGCTAGTAACTGGAATGACGAAGAACTTCCTGAAGAGGAACAAGAGTATTCAGATGATGAGAAAGAAGCTCAAAACAAAGCCTCCAAAAAGAAGAAGAAGAAGGCAAACAAAAGAGAAAAAGACATGACAACTGCTAAGCACCAGCCAAATGCGAAGAAACAAAATGTGAATCCACAAACTGCTCGTAGTCAGCTGGCAAACCATTTCAAATCTCAATTGATTTCTTTACCTCCTCTCAAGTCGTCATCATCATCTACAACTTCGAAGCCTCCAAATCGTCAAGCACCGCAAACTAACGATAACAACGATAACAACGATAACAACAACAACAACAACAACAATCGTAATGATAGAAGTTTCCCACCTGTATTTTTGCATTCCTTGCCTAAGCAAGATCCAAGATATCGTCAACTGCACCCCACACAGCAATCAGATCCTCAGCCCTTTCAGACACAAGAATATCCGCAATACCGCCCTGTGCAAATGGGTGTTCAAAATACTCCTCAGCAATTACCTCAATTCTCACCCCAGATGATGCAGCAGATGCAGCAGATGCAACAGATGCAGCAATTCTTTCAAATGGCTGGTCAACCAGCCTCTAATCCATATTCAATGCAAAACCAACAATCTCAACAAGCTCAACAAAGCTATCTTCAACCTTCGTTTAACAATTCTTATGGTCCTAGCAACCCTCACCTGCAACAACCATATCAACAACCTCCTGTCCAACAGAGTGCTGCGAATACCGTGCAGCAGATGCAGCTGCTTGCTCAATTAGGTGCTATGATGTCTGGAGGGCAGCAACCGCAACCTCAACCTCAACCTCAATGGCCGTATCAGCAGAACTACGGTGCATACCAATCACAAAACCAGGGTCAAAATAATAACAATGACTACACTAATAATACCAACAATGGCGATAACCATGGTAGGTCAAATGATAATGAAGATAACGACCCTTATGTTCCATAAACAATCGTCAATTTTTACTCGATTCAAGTTGCACTTTTCGAAGAATGAATATATTATTATATATTTTTTTGTGAATCTTATATAATGTCATACCTACAT
Organism: Ogataea pilisensis; assembly: GCA_003707685.2. Taxonomy (NCBI): domain Eukaryota; kingdom Fungi; phylum Ascomycota; class Pichiomycetes; order Pichiales; family Pichiaceae; genus Ogataea; species Ogataea pilisensis. The sequence continues at coordinate 159,586 of PPKM02000009.1, forward strand.
TGTGTAATGCTCTGTAAAATTCAGAAGCAATCTAGTCATTTGGTCAACTTTGTAAAACTTTCTTTTGCGATCTCTAGTGCGTTCTTCGGGAACCCGGCCAATTCAGCAATCTCCAATGCATGAGAATGATAGCTTATTCCCTTGGTCAACTTATAATCAAACGCAACTTTTTCATCAATTGGTAAATTTCCTTCATTAATCTTTCGTAAATGAGTTTGATAAAATTGCACCTTGTCTTTCAACTCGGCGTCATTCAAGATTAATTTCTCCAATTCTGGTCCATAATGAGTAGCAAATAAAACTTTACAATTGTTGACCTTGCACAAATGTGAAAGAGAAGCAAATGCAATAGATACTCCTTCCATCGTGGATGTTCCTCTTCCTAACTCATCCACAATAGCTAACGATCTAGCCGTAGAATCTCTCAATATAACTGCAGTTTCATTCATCTCCACCATGAAGGTAGATTGATGTCTATAAATATTATCCGAAGAACCAACTCTGGTGAATACTTTATCAATGACTCCAATTCTTGCGGATTTTGCAGGCACAAACGATCCCATCTGTGCAAGGATTGCAATCAACGCATTCTGTCTTAGAAATGTACTCTTACCTCCCATGTTGGGTCCAGTGATGACCCAACTTTCACCGGAGCCTAAATCACATGAGTTCAAGGAGAAATTGGAAATACCAGTGGTAGATTTGCCCTTGAGTCCTTCTTCCACAACCAAGTGCCTACCTTCTTCCACTTGGAAGTGAGTTGAGTTATCAATCTTCGGACACACTAAATTTTTCTCTCTGGCTAAGGACGTGAACGATATAGAGGTATCCAGTATCTCAATTATTGGCGAGACTTTATTTAACTCTCTTGTCAACGCGAGTAAGTTTTCTTTCAAGTCACTCATTATTACCGCTTCTTCTAATTTGATCTCCGACTCCAAATTAATTAACTGCGAGCCCAATTGTTTCCATTCTTGGTCTATAACCTTCACAGAGGATTTCGTCTTATCCTTATAATCCAATTTGAGTTCTTGCAACATTGAAGTAATAACTTTACTGGCGGATCTGAGCTCAATTAAAAATTCTGCAGTTCTCGTATCTCTCAGCAGTTTGATGGATCCATTATATCCATGGCGAGCATATCGTATAGTGTGTTTTTGATGTAATCTATCATAATCTTTCAGTAAAATATCATATTTGCCTCTTAATGCTTTTAATCTTGGAGAAGCGTCCGGGTTGATCGACCAAGATCTTCTTGTAATATCAGCATCGAGTTTATTGTTATCCAGTTTTACTAAGGCAGCTGTGCGGCTTATTGTACGGTTGATTCTTTTAGCCAATTCAACGACATTCAGAGATTCTTTAAAGTCAGCAAACAACGGGAGCAACAATTTCTTTAACGAACTACTGCCAGCCTGTTCTGTAATATGCATTAGCTCCTCAACTAAAAAAACTGTATTTGAAAGTTCCAAGTACTCTGACAATTCAGCTCTACCATTATCAATTCTTCTGAGAATACGACTTATATCTGACGTTCTTTTCAAAACAACTGTCATGTCATCAGCAAAAACTTCATCTTTCAAGAAAGCCCCTATATAGCTCTGTCTTCTCTGTATCTCTTTCACGTCAGTGGAAGGAGCCAATAACCACGTGTTTAACAGTCTTGAACCGGGATCTGTGACGGTTCGGTCTATAATGTTAGCCAAGGCACCTATTTTAAAGCCACCTATTATTGTCTCAGTCAACTCCAAGTCTTGTGCGGCCCTAGGATCAATATGCATCACTACGTTTGACAAGGACTTTTTTGGCAGGTCAAAGTTAAGCTTGTACTTAGGCAAGCATTCATCTAAATAGTGTAACACAGTGAGCGCAGCACCAATCTCTTTAAAAGTAAGTGTATCAAAAATATTATGAATTAATTTCTTGTTATCGGCAAACTTACCCACATAATCATGAATCCTTTGTTTGCTGGAGGTAGTTGAGTATTTAGTAATGTAATATTTTTTCAAATCTCCTAATTCAGGGAACCATCTCCCGTCGATCAACGAATCCAGGTCAACTGAACCGTTGATTAAAATTTCACTTGGATTTATTCTAGTAATATTAGCCATCAAATCATTAAAGTTGGTTTCTAAAACATAAAACAAACCTAAACTAACATCAACCCAACAAAGCCCAATTTTTTGGGCACTGACGCTTGATTTCCGGAGGTTATCAGGGAAAGTGATACTGAGTAAAAAATTGTTGCTGTTAAAATTTCTTAAACCCTCATCGATGATAGTACCAGGGGTAACTAGTCGATTGACATGTCTTTCTATAACACCAGTGGCAATATTAAGTTTTTGATCACAGACAACCGCTTTGAAACCTAAGGAAAATATCAATTGTAAGTATTTATCCAATTTATAATCAGGAAATCCAGCAAATGCAACTTCTTGATTTTTCAATTTCTTTTTAGTTAAGGACAAACCTAGCATGGTTGCATATTTGGTAGCCTGATCGAAATAAAGCTCGTAAAACGAGCCAACCTGAATCAAGACAACATAACTTCCATCTTCTTTCTTCGAGTACTCGTCTATAGTGTCCTTCATTCCTTGATAAAAAGCAGTCAACGAATTTCCGCCTTGGTCCCCAAATGAGTCAGTTGGCTCATCATCCAAAATTGATGGATCATGAGCACGTACCTGTTTGTCCTTTTCTAATTCTACTTTCTTCTTCGAAACCCTCGTTTTCTTTGGGGTCACTGACTTCTCCAATTTTTCATCGCCATCTTCCTCGTCTGATGGCGTTTTCTTTACTCTGAGTGATGATTTTTTGATCACTATGTCGTTCAGTGAAATTTTCAACGATTCGCCATTATGAAGATTGTCGCGTTGCTGATCTTGCAAACGAGGGTACACTTTAAACGTTCTGTAGCATGTTCGTAGAGCGCTATTTCTCAGCTTCCATAGCCCACCTGTCAGTAATGCAGATCTCCGCATAGTTCTCTATAGTGCAATTTCAAAGGCATAAACCTTGTCGAAAGCTTGCAAAATACAGACAAACTGAAGCGGAATAGGAATGATATATAAATGATAATTGTTAAATAATGAATGATAAATGTTTCATGATAAATGTTTCATGTTAAATGTTGTATGTTGCACTTATGTCTCAGATACGGTTCTTAGATATATTACGTAACAGTCAAGGCAGAGCACATGCAAAAGAACGAAAAGAACGGAAAAACAGAAGAACCGAACTAAACAAGAGACACACTGACAAAGGGAAAGCTGACTTTCAAAAACAAACAAAAAGGAATGTTATATATATTTTTACACTAACACCACTGGTTACATACACACCACGTTTGTTTGAAGTGCACGTTAGCTACCAAGAGCAGCCTCCACTACCAGCTTTTATTTTTGTAGAGAACATTGTTTGCTATATTAAGACTCAGAAAGTATAGCTATAAAGAGTCTAATAGGTACTTTCAAATAATTCTGTTTTATGGCTCGTGACTCTTGGTCTATTTTGAAGGTTTCAACTACTTTCTACGCTAATCGTTGAAGCATCAAGGATTTATCATTAACCGATTCAAGTCGCCGCTATGACCGCAAACATACAGCCCATATTAGCGATAGATAAAGAGCCGCCTGGTCCAATACTAGATAAAGTCAGCGGGTACATTGAGGTCGACTCCAATTCACTTCCCAAGTCTGTTGATCAAGATAAATTAAATACTCAGAAGTCAAGTATAGTAAAAGAGCAACTTTTAAATGGGAGTTTTAAGGGAATACCCGATAAGGAGAAAGTTGATAAATACAACAACTATGAAATGAAAATAAAAAAATATGAAGTGACTACTACTACCACATCAAATTACAAAGGAGCAAGAGCTGACAAATCCGTGACTGTCACAGACGGTTTACTGAGTCAGGGGCCATTATCCAAATATACGCCGTCTTCAACCGATATTGGAGACAAGCGTCCTTCCTTCTTAATAGCCAAACCATCTACAGAGGAACACGTAAAAGACATAACCACAATAGATACCAATACAGAGAATGGAGAACTGAAACATACTCGCAGATCTTCTAGAGATACACTGAGTACTGTGGGTAGGCCATCTACCTTTACTACAACTACTGGGATTTCAAGCGGAATGGATAGAATAGGGTACGACGAATCACACACGATAAGGGTCCCAAAACCATACGCCAGTAGTGACCTACAGATAGCTACTGGTAACGATAGATATCACGATCAAACAGTCACGAATAGACATCGATCAAAAGCATCAAGTTTTGGCATCAATCCTCAAAGAAGACGCTCTAAGCTGAAAGCGGATGACAGGTACGTAATTCAAGGTCAACGGGTGGTCGAAGGACACCATAACTACGTAATGGCTTACAATATGATTACAGGTATTAGAGTTTCAGTTTCAAGATGTTCCAAATTACCTGGCCCTATCATTGATGCTGATTTTACCAAAGTATCCAAATTAATCTTTGATATGGGGGGAAATACGATGACTCCATCTACAAAATATGAATTCAAGTTTAAAGATTATGCCCCTGAAGTTTTTCGTCAACTGAGAAATTTGTTCAACATTGATCAAGCTGATTATCTACTTTCTTTGACAGAACGGGTTAGTTTGACAGAGTTAGGATCTCCTGGAAAGAGTGGATCTTTCTTTTATTATTCAAAAGATTACAAATTCATCATCAAAACAATTCATCACTCAGAACATAGACAATTGAGAAAGGTTTTGAAACAGTATTACGAATATATTCAAAAATATCCCGGAACATTGATATCTCAATTTTACGGTTTACATAGATTAAAAATGCATTCCAAGACAGGTATTCAAAAAGTCCACTTTCTTGTCATGAATAACATTTTCCCTCCTCATAGAGAACTACATTATAGATATGATCTAAAAGGTTCAACGCATGGAAGAAGAACTGATCTTGCTAAGGCAAAAGCACAAGGAAAAACAGCCATCGTGCTGAAAGACTTGAACTGGTTAGAGAATAAGGGTATGCTACATTTAGGTCCTTCTAAAAGACAGCCATGGATAGAACAACTAACTAAAGATGTTGGATTATTGGAGGAATTGAATATTATGGATTATTCATTATTGGTGGGAATTTCTGAATTAACACAAACATCTTTAAACGATGCTGATAATCAACTAGCAAATTTTGATCCGCCAGCTTTCCAAGAACGTACTCGGACCTCTACATATTCCTCGCTTTTCGCAGACTTGGATGGTGGCATTCGTGCTACTGATGAAAATGATGAAGAGCTACCTATTGTTTATTACATGGGAGTGATTGATTGTTTAACTAATTACTCAACATTCAAGAAAGCAGAAACATTCTTAAGAACTTTGAGACATAGAAGGGACACGATCAGTGCTATACCACCTGTTGAATATGGTGAGAGATTCTTGAAGTTTATTAATCCGAAACAATGAGTTTTGGTTGATGACAGTCCACCACTAGTCCAGGGTCTCTCTCCGATATTAATTTGATTTTTTTTGAAGCTCATTTTTTTCATTTCTCCCTCCCGTATTATATACATAATTATATAACGATCAACCTACCTTTTTAATATTATATTGTTTCTCAATACTTCGTTGTGTAAAAGTTGCAAAATTTGCATAGCCAACAGCATTTCTGAAAGTTAATTGAAACAAGTTTGCTACAGTAGAAAGATGAATCATCACAGAAGAATTACAGTAATAATAACAATCAAAATAATAAGATTAGCATCTAGATATAAGGAAAATCATACAAAAGTATACATAACAACGAAAAACAACAATAAAAAAAATAAAAAAACGAAGACAACATTCTTCTTCTCACATCTTTTTTTTAATTTGAGGACAGCAGCACAATTAATAATACAAACAACTATTTTATTTTTTTATTTTCCCATTCAAGTCAATAGTGATAGAGCTTTTAAGTGGCATACGGAAAATTCAGAAGGAAACGAAAAAAAATTCAGGAGGTAAATAGTCAAGAGACAGTAGCTTATTCTTCAATAATTGGTTCTTCATCCATCTCTTCAGTTTGTTGAGTGACTTCAATACCAGCCTGTGGCTGTTCGGAAACAGCACCAACTTCTGTAACCTCCACAGGAGCAACAGCTCCCGCTGGTAATTGGTCATCAGTAGCTTGAGGTTGAGCTGGTAAGGAAGCGTCAACATCAACATCAAGATCAACATCAGTACCTGCATCCTTTTTACGAGCATAAGAGATGTGTAAGTTACGGTTACCATAGTTGTAATCATCCAATTGAGCAACAGCTGCGGCGGCACCTTGGAAATCAGTAAACTGGATAACAGCACTACCAGCTGGTCTGTTACGTGAATCATATTGTAATTCGGCTTTTGCAACGGGAGAAATGGAGCCAAACAAGTCTAACAAGTCCGATTCCGAGGTTTCCCATGGTAAGTTTTCAGCATACACAATTTCATTTGGAGAACCTTCACCGACGATATTTATAACAAATTCAGTGTTCTTAGATGGAGCTTGAGCTTGAGAGGAGGAACCGTATTTGTTGCCTGCTCTAACATCAATTTTTCTACCGTTGAAGTCGTAACCATTCAGTTTTTCAATCGCTTTGGTTGCGAACTCTGGTTGTTCAAAAACAACAGTACCAAAACCTTTAGATCTACCTCTGAAGTCTTCCCTGACATCAGCTCTGATGATACTACCACATGGCTTGAAAATGTCCTTCAAGTCTTGCCATCTTGCAGAGAATGGTAAGTTACCAACAAATATTTCACAACCTTCAGGAGGAGGTGGAGGAGGTTGGTATCTCTGTTCATGTGGTTGGAAATTTGAAGCAGAAGATCTTCTTTCATATCTTGATGGAATATGCTCATCTGCTTTCTCTGGAGGTGGTAAGTCCTCTCTAACAAAAATTTCACGTCCTCTGAACATTGATCTATCAAATTTGGCAATAGCGTCTTCAGCAATTTCTCTAGTAGCAAATTCAACAGTACCCATACCTCTTGGTTTACCATGAGAAGTCACAATATCTGCCCTGATAATTTCACCAGCTTCTTTGAAATAATCTTTTAGATCAAACCAAGTGGTACCGTACGGTAAGTTACCAATGAAGATAGAGTTTTGGTGGACTCTACTACTCTTGATTTCATACTCCCTGATATTTTTCTCTTTTTGAAATCTGTCAGGTGGTCCAGATCTGAACGAACCTCCGCCACGACCTTCATATCTTGATCTATCACTATGAGAACCTCCTCTATAAGAAGAGTAATAATCTCTTCTGTCATCTCTTCTGTCGTCTCTTCTGTCGTAACCTCTGTAACCTCTTCCGTCGTCTCTTCTATCATCTCTTCTATCATCTCTTCTGTCGTCTCTTCTGTCGTCTCTTCTGTCATTTCTTCTATCATCTCTTCTGTCATATCCTCTATAACCTCTTCTTTCGAAACTTCTACGACGTGGAGGAGATCTTGATCTTTGACGTCTATCGTCTCTTCTTGGGGATCTTGAACGATCCTGAATTAAAAATCAAAAAGATTAATTGATTTGCACAGCCAAAACCCGCAAATTCCAAAGTTTTCATGTTAGTCTTATAAGCGTCTAAAGAGCAAAAGTATCAATTAAAAACAAAAATGACAAGAACAAAATCATGAAAAAGTCTCTGTAACACCATGAATTCGGATTGAGTGTTCATACTAGTCTGATTCTTCATTGAGTGACATTGAAGCCAACAACTTCGTTAAAGTAATAATCAATTATAGCACAGTAAGATGTTCTATTGCAGTAATTCCTAAATCGGCCAAATCTCATAATCGCAGTCCGGAGCGGTGACCATTTCAACAAACAAAACAGTTGAAACAATATACTTCAAAAACTATTGTATAAAAAAGAACGCTTCGGGTTCACTTGAGTCGGACATGTACTAATGTCGCTGAGAACAGAAAAACGCAGTAGACAACGCAAACAAACAGGACGAAAACCAAGTGATACATGTACTTAATCTTAATCTTATTCTTATTCTTAATCTTATTCTTAAACAAAAATTAACAATTAACCATAAACACGTACTCTTCTATATTCATCAACTTCCATTGAGTCACTCATCTTAAATAGTTGTAGTAGTTACACTTAGTTAGATAGCTTGCTCTAGTACAGAGTAGACTATTATAGAACCGCTTTTCATTGAACTAATAAAGATAAACAGCTTGTTTGCCTTCAGTTTGTTTTCGTCCAGTCGCACATCTCTGGGCATCCTGTTTCTTTTTGCATGTCGCTTGCTGATTCTCTTTCCAATTGAATTTTGTGATTTTTCGGGTAGCGAAAATTTTCACCAGCGGACACATGCGTTGATGCACGTGACGTATAAAATACCCAGATATATCTTATATCGAATATATGAGATATTTCTTGGTTACTTTCTCTGTATCCACGTATTATCTTCAGTGACATCATAATATTATTCATTTATATATAAGGTAACCATTAATACCGAAGGAGAGTCACGGGGGACATCAAAATACTAAGATATATAGCGCTTGTATATATATAAAATAACAAGAGATAGTTAAAGTCTAGTTCAAATATCCCTTACAGCCAGGGGCCCCACATAAGCACGGAATTCTCTCTTCATCATTAGTTTCCCTCTCAAACTTATAATCGTATGTCAATTCTTCATTAGCAGCAATATCTCTCAAAGCATAAATGACAATTCTTTTCTTCCCTTCAACTTTAATAATTTTTGCAGTACATGAAGGAACACAACAATGATTGATAAATCTAGCAATGCCACCTTTTTTAGAAGCATCGATAACAGTATTCTCATCGATTCTGAATAAGTAAGAAGATCCAATACCTGATCGAAGGTACTTCTTTTCACGAACTTCAGCAACTTGTTGTCTGATTCTATCACCAACGTATTCAATAATCATCTCTTTAGCAGCAATAGGCTCTAATGCATAAAGGCCCCAGTTATGAATAGCCGATCTGGCGAATTGAACAGGTTTCTTTCTTTTAGTCAATTGATTCAAATCTAAAATATCTGTCTCTGAGCCCAACATTTGCTTCTGAGCGGATATGTCAGCAGCAAATCTTCTATTATTAGCACGATTCACTCTTGAACTATAGATGTTGTTATTCTGTGACGTTGCAGCCTCATTATCATCTTCATGTTGCACTGTGTTTAATGGCTTGTTGGCTCTTTTACGATGTAACAGGTATTCCGACTTCAGTTTGTCTGGAACTTTATAATATTCCTGAGTCTTGAATGACCCTGATGAGTTTTGTAATAACTCATTGTTGATGATTTCATCTTCGAAATCAATCTTTTCAGATTCTTCCCGAATTTCATCTTGCTTTTCAATCAACAGATTAGTATGGGTCTTGATGTCTTTATACTTCCAGGCCCAATATGACAGATCTTTAATGTTGTTCGAGGAGGGCAAGTCAACAAATGCTTTTTTAGCAAGCTGAAAGTCTTCCTCATCCTTAATTAAATCCTGAAAGCAGTCAAGGTCAAACTCCATTAAATCAAAATCATCAACCCAAACAGGTTTTGGGGAGCCTATTTCCGGTCTGTATCTTTGATCAATTGCAGAAAAGTCAGTTTGCACCTCTTCAGCACCTTCGTCATCCTCATGCCTCGTAATGTCATCTTTTGTTGTCTCTTCTTCTTCTTCTTCTTCTTCTTTTTCTTCCTTTTGTTCGTAAATCCCCTGCTCTATATCCATATCATCTCTCTTGCCATTAGTCTCCGGCGACGTTGGTTCAGAAACAATAGCAGCTTTCAAAGCGCTACTAGACTCATGCATCTCATCTTCGTCTGACGATGTCACTGTATCTTCAGCTTCAGTCAATTTTCTTCTTTTCTCAACCTTTTGAACACCAGTTGATTTTCTCTTAGTTATAAGCGGTTTAGCTGATTTTTCTTCGAGCTCTTCGCCAACTTCTTCTTCTCCTCCATCATCCGATTCTTCTTCATCTTCTTCTGAGCTTTCGTCATTCTCCGAAAAATTCAAAGCATGTGCCATCGGAACTGTATTCAACTTGCTTCTATAGCCAGGCTTGACAAGCTTTTCATTTCCATCTGTAGTTTTCTTTCTTCTAAATGACGACAAAGATGGGATAGAGCCCGACTGATGATTGACTTTAACAGCAGTAGGGCCGATTGATTGCTGTCCTATCTGGAGCACTTTCTGCTCATCTCTGTGCTTCTTCTTGGATTCCTCTTGATCTTTCAAATAGTTATCCAATGTTTCCGTGTATCGATCACTATTCAAGCAATCAAACAGTCTAGCACCTATAATCTTTTCCCTGAGATCTTTGAGTAAATAATTATGAAATTCTTTAACTAATATTGCTTTAGCTTGGCCAACCACCCCAATTTTATCTCCAATTCTAGTGTTGGCCATCATTTCATCAGGAACAATATACTCCATGAACATTCTGAAGTTTGAAAACTTTCTTCCATCTTCCAGATCAAAACATTTTTCACCGTCTTTCAAGTCATTGAAAACTACATAGAATCCGGTTTTGTGCGTCAAAATTCTATCACAGTTGTATTTGGACAATGTTTTTCTAATATCCGAAGAACTGACATCTCGTGTACTGACGTACTTATCCGGAATTAAAATAAAAGGCCTATTCCCAATAAATCTATCAAAGTTAAGGGGTAAAGTGAAAGAGGACATAGGCCTGAAGTGTCTATCATGACTTGACAATTTAACAACTTGTAAATCTTGTTGTGAGTCCGTAGCTTGATTACCGGATAAAACTGCCGAAAGGGTCGATAAACTTCCATTCTGTCCAGACATCGCAGGAGGAGTCACCGAAGTCGAATGTTGATTAACTGAGGGCGATGGAGGAGGAGGAAACTGCGTGGGAGTTTGCAAACTGCCATTCCCTCCAATTTCTTTCGATTGTTGAACCTTAGGCCCCTTTGGAAGACTTGTGTTCTTAGCTCTGTTTCGCTGTTTTTCTTGCTCTAGCTGCCTGGCCCTTCTCTCCTTTTCTCTTCGTTGATTGATTTCTCTGTTCTCCATTATTTTATTATAAGCTTTCTTATATAGTGCATTATCAACGTTTAAACCACATTGAATAACTGATCCACTGATTGTTAACTTCTTGTGTGATTTTGCAACGGCCTTAATCGCAGAATTATGAGCCTGCTCAATATCTCCGCCAAATATTATTGTGCATAATCCTAATGGAACTGCCGTCATTGGATCGTCACTACCACGTATATCTAATATTCTTCCATATTGTGTAAAATTATTACGAATGATCAGTAACGAGGTTGTAGTTGGGTAGTTCCAGACCACAATTTCATGTGATGGTTTAGAGCCAACTGAATGTTTATCATATTTATATTTTGGTATTGGTAACGAAGTTAGGACTTTTCTAGCAGGTCTTCTATGATGCTTTTTGGTATCTGTGTGATTTTGAAGTCTTGGATCAAGGACATTCTGTGAGTTCAAAAGCTGATCCTGGGATTTTACAGCATCCTGAAATTCGTAAATTGCTTTGCTACCTTTTGCTGGATTCTTGTGAATCTCAGGATCATATGTTATTCTGAAATTTCTTTCAGGCTTGATATCATTAAAACTTATCTTGGCGATTTTACTGATTTCGTGATTCTGCTCTGAAAAACTCGAGTAATCATAAGTCTTTTCGATTGGAACAGATATATGTTCAACTTGTTGACGTGAATGATTCTTATCAGGTCTTGTTTCATATGAACCGTTTCGACCCATACTTTCTGGCTGTTGTGGTTGATAACGCGGCTGTGGCGATGGAAACGGAGGTCTTTTTATAGGGTATTTACTACTGGGATAACCGTTCTCTGATGGATAAGATTTCCCATTTCTGTAAGGCGTATCTTCAACCTTGAATGATTCGTAATAGCCATCTTTAAGCTCCTCAGATGAAGCCCTTTGATCAGGGTACCTACTCAAGTGTGATTCTGATTCGTGTAGCGTCGTCTGACTGTCATATCGGTGACTGTGGCCTGGTCTTGCATGTTCTCTATTGTAACTCCCGTACACTGGTCTCCCTCCTCTATATGATGACATCCCAAAAACTGTCAATTAATTTTATAAAATTTTAAACGAATATTTCATATAGTAACCAGAGACCTAAGCTTCGAAAAGTGAGACAGTAGATAATGAGACTAGGATAAAAGTGAACTAGCGAAAGCACCAACTCACACAAAATAGTTCTGACTCTTAAAGGCAAGCTATGTAGTTCTTTTGTACCTGTGAACGGCAGTATCTGTGTTAAAGTGACTTACTACCAAACAGTTGAGTCAGTCCAAACCAAATAAACTTACCAGACATCATCACAATACAGAAAAAACAAAACAGACACCAACTTTCAAAATAAAATTTGGTGGAACTGCGAAATCTGAGTGAGAAATTATGTAATTGAGGGAAGATGGAAAATGGAGAAGAATCTCTGTTTCCTTTTATTTCTTCTTTCTCTGGGATTATATGGTTTGTTGCTTCTATTGAAACCTATGTATAGGTGCCGTATTGCTAGTGAAGAGGTCATTTTATTACAAGAGTCAGTCACAGCATTATGTCCTCAAAATTTGTGGAGTCAGAGGAGATTAACATCGAAGACATCAAGAAGCAAGAAGAAGATGAACAGGAAATGATGGGCGAGTTGGTCCAAAACCAAAACAGACATTACCGCAAGTCTCTTCAACACCAGTTACGTGATAACAGATTTAAGAGGTACAAAGAGTTTAAGGAAAAAATGCAATCAACAAACTCCTCGTATAAGCTAAGACATCGTGATCTGGATTACTATAATAAGTTGGAACTTGCAAAGCTGGAGAAGTTAAACAACGAAAAAGAACAAGAAATTAAGCAGGTAGAAGAGTTTAAAAGATTAAAGACTGCTTCAGTTAGTTCAACTGCTAGACCTACAATCAGTATTGAATTAGACGAGAATGAAGACATACTGGCTGGTCGTAAAAGGAAATCATCTAGTTTGAAACTTCCCGTTGTTATTAAAAAAAGCAAGAAACTTATGATTAAGCGAGAATCAGAGGATTTAGACTATTCAAAAGCGAAAGAAGTTGACAGCGTGAATGGCAGTCCGTCTTCTGTGGTATCAGATAGTAAGAACGCCGACAATTATAAGATTGAAGATTCTGCAAAAAACGTGTTGAACTTAGGATACAGTTCGTCTTCTGATAATGAATCTGACTGAAAGTTAAACCATGTCTTTTATTGTTGCTGTTGAAATGCACTCTGATAACTTCAATAATCAATGTTTAATGGCCTACCTATCATGTCACCACCATCTCCGTCACTGTGCAAAGTAAAGTGACTCCCACTGGAATCAACAAAACATTTCCCATGAGGCTTTTTCCCAAAGTGATTTTGTTGTGCAGGTGCAAAGATGAACCATTTACATAATCTTCTCTTGACAACTTTTCATTCCTCTGCAGAGGAAATAATCGTTTGATGGATTGGATTGGACAATCCAGCGGTTTCTGTGGTGTTTATTCCAATAGATCCTGTCACAATAAGAAAAGTTGGTCTGCCTTTGATGCTCTTACCGTTAGTCAATCTCGCTATATTCCTGGTATAAATATATGTTGATGACACCCATTTCTGACAACATGTTTACAAACTTTTTCAGACCAATAGCTAGATCCACATCAAACATATATACATCAACGCTAACCAGCTTACTCTCGTTCCAGACAAGAAATTTATCAAAGACACACAGAGCTACATACAAAAGATGGAGAAAAACTGGTACTGGCTACAAGAGAGGTTTGCAAGGTAGAAAACATGGTAACGCTGGCTACTCTAGCAGAGTTTTGACTAGGCGTACAGGTACCGCCTACGCTAACGACCTACAAGCTAGACAACTAAAGAAGTTGATGCCTTATCTATAGACAGACCACACTTACATTTTGAATACTCAACATAAACGAAACAGTTGTATAATGGATTTTGATTATTGACATTTAAGCTGGATTCCGTCGACTTATTGGCTTTGCTGCAACTTGTACATATATACATATATATATAAATATATATCCTGCTGATATTTGTTTATCCTACTGAAATGAAAGTGATAATTAGTATGATCGTCAACTGCTACTATTAATTTTTTTCGAATTGTAAAATATGTAACTTAGAAAAGAACAGCAAATTATTAAAAGGAATTAAATATATGAGATATGTATGCATTTGTTGAAAAGTTCACCGAAAAAACACGTTCGCCTAACAACTTTCTCTTCAGCTAATCTTGTACTTCTGAGGACTTGACAGTCTTCCATTTATCAGTTGTCATGTCTTTAATCATCTCAACGGTAGGGAAATAATGATAATTAACTTTCAAAGTCTGTGCGAACGGGATGTTATCAAATGAAACAATTCTTATCTTACAATATGAGGAATCTGTAATTTCATTAGTAACTTTGACAAACTCATCTAAATCAGGGGTTGGCTTTTCATTGACATGCGTGATAAAATTAGTCACTCCTATCGTATAAAATCTGGAAGGAGAACCTTGAGTCATTGAAGTACAGTAGACTTTTGATGGTAAATTCTTGATCACTTGTCTAACACTATGATGAGGTTCCTGTAAAAGAGCTCCACACCAGTAGACCAAATGATTCGTCACGAATTTACTGGTGTATGTCAGTTGCACTTTCAAATCAACAACTTGCTTATGTCTGACAACTTTAACATCAACTTCTTCAACTTCTTCGTCCAAGTTTTTAATGACTTCATCTATATCTCTAAACCTTGTAATTAGCTTATCATTAATGGCTAGTATAATATCGCCGTGTCTTAAAGCGCATGGATGTTCATTATTCAGAGTAATGCTTAATTTAGACACTGACAAAAGTTGCAATTTATCAGATTTATCTTCAACTTGATTGATCCATTCCTCAGGAACAGCATTGATTCTAGCACTCAATATTGAAATAGTGTCAAACTCAGCATCAATAATTTTCAGGTTAGGTGAGCCACCATTTTTCAAAAACTCTAGTTCCCACATGACATCAGTAACATCAATACCTAGAGAGTAAACTCTGTCTTCATCACCATCAAATGCCATCCAAAAAGCTTTGATTTCACCTTCTTTGTTGCACAATAAACCAGAACTACACTGCTGACCTAGACTGGAGTCAATCAAGATAGCTTCAAGATTTGTAGCTTTATATTTTGGAGACACCGCATTGCTAGGTAAACTGAAAACTGCAATGTCACTAACTTTTGTTTCATCAACGATGATTCTCAAAGATTTATTGTAACCTATAAAAATTACTTTTTCACCTCTTTCTAATGGTTTATCTGAAACTTTTGGAGTTTTAACGGGTGCTAAAACTAAAGAAGGGTCGTATTTAATGAGAGCATAACCTTTAGTTGGATGTAAAAAGACAACTTTACCATTAACAATAACAGATTCAGAAATAGTGACTGTAATATCAATCAAATCGTGAGGCACACAGTGTCTTGACGTTAGTATATACCCATTTTCAGCGTCAATAACAACACCATAAACTTTTCTAGAATAATTTGAAAATGAATCAATTGGAATAGGAGCAGTTGAGTGACATAAAGCGAACGATCTGTTTAATTGTCGACAGTTTTCAAACTCTGTTGGTATATCAATGAACTTAGCATTCTTAGGTGTCAATGGAACAGGATCTAATGGTTTATCCTGCATATCTGTAAAATCCCATAACCCAGTTTCGTCGTTTCTTGTAGCTAATCTGAATGAAGAGTTCCAATGTCTATCAATATGAACAAGTTTGAACAATGGAATATGCAAGTCTGATAAATGACGATACTTCAAGGTGACAAACGAAGAATCTGGAATTTCTTTCATTATTTGGATAAAAGAGTCCAAGTCAACCGTATCTTTGTCGTCGATAGAGTCAATGATCCAACCATTGGTCACGTTGTTACCCATAATGAACGAACCTGTGGCACTACTAACATAAAGGCCTTTCACTGGAATAGCATAGATTCTGGCCAGTTGATAACTCAAGTCATTGAAAGTGGCACCACATAAGGATAAGTATCTGTTTGGTGTAATACTGTGTAAGTCACCAACAGTACATTGAACAGTCAAATCTTTACCACCTCTCTGAATCAGTAGCTCAACTTTTTGGCCGACATGTGAGTCTAAGATCTCATCAACTGTTATGAAAGTAGAAATCAATTCACCGTTTATGGAAATTAAACAATCGCCTTCTTTAATTAAGCCGTCAGCAGGACCATCAGGCAACGTAATAGTAGAGACTAATAATCCGTTCAAGGAAGGGTATTTTTCTCTCATCATTTTTTCACTATCAGCTCTCAATCCTAGCCTTCTACACTTGTCAAATGGTTCTAGCAACCACTGTACTTGAATAGTACCTCTAGTAATTGTTTTATTACCTTGAATGCATAATAGCGCTCTTAATACACGATACACGGGCAGAAAGAAATCAGTGGAGGATTCGGTACTTCCACCAGCCTGTAAAGCCACCACATCTCCGTTGATGTCAATAACTGGAGAACCTGATGAACCACCAGATGCAGAAGCTGCAGCTTGCACATATTCCGTGTTGAAATCATTGTATGAATTAGCTCCGTAATCAGGTGCATTTCTGTCTAATCTTGATATGAAACCTGCGAGGATCGATAATTTTTCACCAGAATCGTTACCGATAACTCTGATCTCTACACCAACTTTTGCCAATTCGGGTTTCAATTTCAACTCTTTGACTTCCATATACTTGACGTCTTTAGGATTAAACTTCAAGAAACCAAAATCGTGGACTGGATCTCTATAGATTGGCTTAACCTCACATTCCTCATGATTATCAAAAACAGCATACCCAACAAAAGGACCGGGTCCGACAACGTGTCTATTTGTAAGAATTATACCTAGTTCGGCGTCAACCACAAAACCAGTAGCTTCACTACACAAGGCGCTCTCAGTATCAAAATTTGCAACTTGTGAAAAATGAATTGAGACTACTGATTTCACAACACTTTCCACTGTTTTCTGCCAATGTATATCATTATGTGTATCTTTCTTTACTGTTTCAAATGTATAGTCAGCATCATTATCGTCATCTTCCGAGGAGGTTTCAGCTTCTTCAACTACGCTCATATTGTAGTCGTCAGCATCTTCCATTTTCTGATCTCTTAGTTTTTTGAGAGTTCCGTTGGTGTCATTTGAGACTTCAACAGATCTTTTTTGTGGAATTGTGCTTTCCATCATTTTTTGTTCTATAGTTTCTTGCCCCTCTCTTCACTTAATCAACAGTTATATTTGTTGTTTCCATGGTTTTAAATAGTGTGTCGTTTTGCTGTTAATGAATCAGATCAGAGATATCAATGGATCTGAAAATTTTGTACAAAAACGACGAAAGAAAAACATAGCGAATCATCATTATTACGTAACACATAGTAAAATCTTACTTTTTTATTAAGCGCCGTACATTTAAATAGATCTGGCTGGGTTCTTTCCACTTATATCGACTTCACTTCGCTACAGTTGTTTGCTTCTTTACTGAATCTTATTGGTATTATTTCAAAAGTACAAGGGTGTCTACAAACCATAAAAATATTACAAAAACTGTTCTTAGAAGCGAACTTGAGTCTCTATTTTATCCAACCAAGTATTGTACTCTTCATCCATTCTATTTGAAAAATAACAAGTATCAGCAGAAATAAAAGAGGTCAAACTTGGGATACCAAAAGGCAATTGTGCTTCGGACTGTAGACTGTACAAATCATTCAAGTCTCTAATCCACTTCTCACCACCACATAAGTTCTCTACCAGTTTGATCCAATTAATTAATTCTTCGAATTTCAACCCACCATTTTGCAACAGTTGTAAATTCTTAAAGAATTTTGATTTAAAACCTAGCTGATGCTCTACTTTTTCGTGATTCAATTTAAAGTAACTTATAGAAACCAGACCACATAGTAAGCCCCAAGGATTCTTAATTCTATAGTAGTAATCTTGGAAAGTTTCTAAAATGTGTCGTGTTATTTCTTCGGGCAAGTAGAATCTGTTACAAAATGAGACTAGATGTGCGGTGGTAATAATTGCATCATTATAGGTTGCCCTTTCAGCCATTGGCTTGACTTTGGTTCCAGGCTTACGTCCTCTTTTTTTTAAGATTTTCGGAGATTGCTGTTGTTGTTGTTCGATAAAGATGGAGGCATCTGGCTCGTTACCCTCATTAGCAGCAGCTAAAAGCTGTTCTCTGATCGAGGCTCCTGTAAGTGGTGATGAAGTTGTAGTGGACGAAGAAGTGACTCGGTTCTTCGATGGAGTAGATTTTGGCGTTAAGTATGGATTTTGAATCTCCGAAATAACTTTTCTCTTGCTTTTTGGTGAATTTTGTAAACTTTCATTTTCGCTGTCTTCATCTTGAAGGAAATTTAGTGGACGTTTTTTGCCATTCAGTTTCTTCATTGGTCCAGTCAATGATGGGGTAGTGAGTTGCTGGCTAGATATGGTTCTGTTTTTTGTTGGAGTTGAAGGAGGAGTACTAGTACTTCTAGACACTTGTAAATTCGAGGAAGGCGGTGATTTTCTAGGACTAGTCAACAATCCCTTCTTGAAATCTCCCACAATCGACCTTATTTTAGTTTTCGGAACAGGAACTTTGTTCAAATTAGGATCTGCTAACTCTAGTTCAGCAGAGAATTTTTCAACCGCCAAGTAACAGCATATATGGTACCTTGCGACTTCTAATTGTGAAGGTAAGCGACATTTGGATTTTGATATGAGGTACAGTAAATTAGCGTATTCGGTCAGTTCTTTAGGATATGGTTCAGGCTCTGTGGGTAAGAGGTCTCTAAGTGCATTTATTATGAACTGGTTTGACATGTTGGGGAACGGGTTGATGTTGTTGTTGTAAGATACCTAGCGCTCAGTTTCTCTTTCGTTGCCAAATGCTTTGAAGTGTGAAGATTGAAGTAAAGTGACAGCACAACCAAACAAGTGAGTAAGCAAAACTAGGTAGAGCCAATGGCTTAATTCAAAGCTTACTTCTGGCGATCATGGGTCTCTGAGAGGTCAGATCAAATGGCAGCAAAAGGGATAGAAGACACAGAGATCTGAATAGATATAGATCAATTTTCCAAAAACCAGCCTTTCCAAAATATTCCCCCATTCGGAAATATTCCGTTTTAGGATATCTAATTGGACTTTACTCTGAGTGTACCATTTCTGCAGGTCTAAATAAATTTTTATCACTGCAGAAATGGGACTGTCAACTCTCCCGTACGGCGCAGTAAATTAAAATGTGAGGAGCGCTTCTCTCAAAAAAATGAGGGGAAATGGCTTTTCAGAAACTCTGTTTACCACAGTTTGTCATTATTTTGTAGTTGTCAATAAGGATAGAATGCTCAAGTATTCAATATAAACGTATTTTATTGAGCATTAATGGACAATTGGTTGAAGACAAATTAAGTTAGAGTAATTTATATATCGCTCATGCTTGCAATTAGAACGATGTCTGCACATATCAAGCTAATAAGAACAAAAGTGGGGATCATTCCAATATCAAGATCCTTCCACAAATCTTTATCATTGCTCGACGTGAAAACTCCACCGGTGGGGAAAACAGACAGCACAACAAAAACTGTCTCAGTAGAACCCTCCTCGCAACAAGCAACGACTCCTTTATCTGATAATATTCCAATCAACCAAATAATTTCTGAATCGACCAACCAAAAAGAACTAATTTCTGGTGCGCCAGCCAGTTTGTCTACTCCTAACACTCGACTCGTGCGTATTTATAAAGAAGCTAAATCTGCAACACAGTCATCAAGTAAGAACAGTCAGTTCTGGAAACTTGACTGGGATATCTTAGGCAGACATCATCGCTGGGAAGATGATTTGATTGGGTATCAAGCATCGAGCGATTTTTTACAAGGTACTATAATGAGCTTTGAGAATAAAGAGTCTGCTGTTGTTTTTGCCAAAAATAATGGATGGGACTATTATATCCAAGAACCTAAAACTAGGAAGTTTAAGAAGAAGGATTATTCTTCGAATTTTTATCACTCTGCTGGTCCTTTGAAGCATATTAGAACTAAGTGATTTCTTACCTAGTTTGATAGGAATATTCAGGTGTTTGTAGATGACATCATATACATACATACATACCCTTCCATGTTGAACTTTGATTCTCTAGATCTAAATTTTTCCTCCCTTCTATTTATTTTTTAAGAAATCTAATTATATACTTAATTAAGCATGCTACGTTTTCAGTTTGTGGTAGACAGGCTACTACTACAAAGGCATTTTTTTTAGACAGGATGTCAATGCGATATTATAATTTGATTCATTAATATAAAGATAGAGCCACAGTTAAAATGAATTGTTTGAACATAAGACATATATATATATGAATACAAAATTACAAATAAATAAAACATGTGCATGCACCTTTGTCATAACAACCACAAGTGAAAAAAAAAGACGGATAGTTGACGATAATCAAAACAGACTTATATACAGAAATCAGAACAGAAGAAGAAGAAAAAAAAAAGGAGTAGAAATCGTATGAAAATGGTTATGTGATAACGGGAATTAGATGGAAATTTTTTTTGAAGGAGGGTGAAGAAAGGTACAATAATTACTCATTCTTCATAAACCTTTTGTTTTCTTACTTGTTCCTTTGACTACAATACTAAAAAACTTTGTAAGTTTTGTATGCCTTATTGTCAGTTAGAGAACTTAAGCAGTAGCACCAAAATTAGCATTTTGTAAAATTTCATTCGCCTTCACATTTTGTAAAATTTCTTCCACTTTAGCACTCAAGATTGGATCTTCCTTGATTTTAAGTTGCATCTTAGAAGCTTCTAATAACGAAATAGCTTGAGTTCTGTCTTCGGAAGCTCTTGCGACAAGACAAGCTTCTTCAAACAACTTGATTGCCTTTTCGACTTCTTGATGTTGTAAATAAATTTGACCCAAGTTTAATCTGGCCATCTCACTTTTAGGATCAAGCTCGCATGCCTTAGTTAATGCTTCAATACAAGATTTGAAATCTTGAGTTCTTTGGTAAACGGCAGCTTTGTTAACCAATGGTAAAGCACCGATATTGAAAGAAGGTTGAGCTTCTTGTAATCTAGCAGCGGTATCGAATTGCTTCAAAGCACCTACCAAGTCCTGTCTATCAAATAAGATCTCACCGTAGTAATTTGGCACTTCTGGAGAGATTGGGAACTTATGTTTAGCCTCTTTAAATAGTTTATCACATTGGGAAGCATCACCCTGTCTGTATGCAATACAAGCCAACTGAATAAAAGCGTAAACGTTACCACTGTTCAATTTTTTGGTTTTCTCAAAGTTGTCTTGAGCTTTAGTCAAATCACCAACTAAGTAGAACAATTGACCGAAATGATAATAAATGTTTGCATCATTTTCGTCTAATGCGATAGCTTTGGAGAATTCATCAATAGCTGCAGTATAATCACCTTTATCAGCTTGGATTAAACCTAACACGACATAAGCTCTAGGTCTTGGGGACAATTCTAAAGCTTTATTCAAAGCTTCGATAGCAGAGGACAATTCTGTTTTCAAGAAGTCAAAAGCACCTTTGTATTCATAAGCTAAGGCAGCTAATTTCTTGTTAACGGGAGCTTCGGCAGTAGCTTCTAATTTAGCCACGGCTTGGTTGAATAGCGTATCAGCTGCTTCGTAACCTTCAGTAGTATCAGATGGCAGTTTCGACAATGCTTCAACGACAAACTTCTCAGCAGAACCTTCTTCATAAACGGTTTCGTCATCGTCAACAGTGTCTGTAGAGAAAGCACCAAAGAATGATGAAAGTGAAGCAGTAGATGGTAAAACACTTGGCAACTTTGCATATGTTTCTTCATTAATTTTGTTAGAGTGCTTCTTTAAGACTCTTTCTAAAATGGTTTCATTAGATCTGTCATTTAACCCGCCATGAATGGTCAACGCTGTTAAATCATACATAGCTTCCTCGTATCTTTCCAAGTTTTCATAAGCATGAGCTCTTCTTAGTAAGCATTTAGAGTAAGATGGATTGATTTCGATAGCTCTGGTACAATCATCGATAGATTTTTCATTGTTTTGTAAAGCTGAGTAACATGCTGCTCTGTTAGCATAAAAGACAGGATCAATTTTACACAGTAAAGCACTAGTATAGTAAGCAATGGCTTTTTCATGTTCTTTCTTTTTGAACAAGTCATTACCTTTTTCTTTCAAAGCTAAAGCCCAGTTTTCTCTGTCTTCAGCAGATAATTGGTTAACCAATTCTTCAGAGACATCTGGTAAACCTGTAGTCTCGTCAACTGGGAAAATATAAGCTGATTCTGTAGCATCAGTTGAAGAAGATTTCTTATGATTCTTTTTCGATTTCTTCGATTTTTTCGATTTTTTCAATGGAGTTTCGTCAGAAGAGAGAGAAGATGACTTCTGTTGATGTAAGTAATATAATAGACCGGCCACCGATCCAGCACTCACGATAGCAGTAACTGCTATAGCTGTCTTGTTGTTGGAAACAAATCTTGAAAAAGTCATTGCTGGTGAGAAGAAGGGGCGTGGGAATTCAGTCTTTTTCTTGTACCTTTTCGCCTAAAGGAAAGAAAGAGTTTGGAGGATTAAAATTACGAATGAATTAGCCTGAAGATCAACCGAATGTAGGGCGACCTATGTTTGTATGTGCATAGACAAGAACAACGAACAACGAACAACAGACAAGCAATTACCAACAATGAGTTCACACTACACTACAAACTACCTAAGCAAGCTCACACTAGCAAGCCCTCTCTCTCCTTTCTTTGCCTCAATCGGCCAAATTTTTCACAGTCAAATTTTTCTTCGTTCGGCAAAGCAGGGAAAATTAGATGAGTAAGAAATGAGGTAATCACAGAGACTGTTTCTGCTCGTGGAAAATTTTGAAGAAAAGCAGACGGGCGGCAAAAAACGGCGGGCGGGGCACCAGGGGAAGCACCAGGGGAAGGCAGGCCGACACAGGCCGATTCACACTGAAACTGCCAGGGTCGATCCAGGCGGAGGCTCAGGCGGATCATCAGTCGCCACGCCGTCTTTGTGCCATTTAATTATGGGGTATTTTCTTCTCGTGTTTAGTCGTTTGCCTGGGGCTTATCGAAGAAACCGTTGTTTTCTCAGCCTGTGGATGATCTGTATGATATAGCAGAGAAAGTGCAGAAATCAGAAGATTTTGAACGTGGCAATCTTACTACAGATCTGGCAGTTTGTCGCTGGTTCACACAGCGTCTGCCTGGTCTCTGTGCTACTGAATCATATACACCAAATTCTCCCTGCCCAGCGAGTCTCTCCCAGGAAGTGCCCTCCTACACCGCCTCTTTGTTTCCCGGGAAATAGAAACAACGAAAAAAAATGAACCCCGAGGCAGAAGAAAACTTTAAAAACACACGCATCACCCGAGGAGCTGAGCTGTGAACTTAACGAGCAAAACACGTATTTAGAATCAATAATCATAAGTATATGACCATTGATTGTGCAACATATCTTTCTTTCTATTTGGTCTCTTATCGTTATTGAGTCGATCGACATATATATATAAATAAGGATAAGTTACTCATCCTATTATTGTCATGCTACAACCTCTATCTGTATAAAAGATCGAGTATCCTATTTTTACTGTACTTATATACCCCACTTCTCAGCTTTGAATTATTATTTCCTTAACCACGCAATTTCATTCTAGGCAAAATAAATAAATAATACAAGGACCAATATGAACACTAGATTACTCTCCGAAGTAATTCCTTATATATCACAAACAGTATCTCAACTCAAGAGCTCTTTTGTAACCAAACAATCATTCAAAGCAGCATATGCCTCAATCTCTACCCCTCCTCCAACTGTCAAGTCAACCTCCTCAAGTACTTTATCCGAGGAAAAAAAGAGTCAGAAATCAGTCTATAGACTATCAACACCCCCTTCAGGTCTCCCGTTGTCTAAGATCCTTTCAAATGTGTTCCCTCTACCAGTATCGGAATCAATGAAGCATTATAGACGTCGTCACAAACTAGTTGAGATCCAAGACGATTTGCTATCCACTTTAGAATTTTATCCGACTCCTACAAAGACCCACAAGGCGAAAGTGATTCAAACGGTAGTTAATGAGGCTACAGGGGACTATATTAATGAGTTTGAAATATCTCCTGTTAATCCAACACCAAATGCTAAACACTTAGTCCTTATACATGGATACGGTGCTGGATTGGGTTTTTTCATCAAAAATTTAGAAGCTTTAGCTAAACAGAAACCAAACTGGTATATCCATGCTATCGATTTACTAGGTTACGGTTGTTCATCTAGATCAACTTTCCCATACCATGAGCCTTATGATAACTATGCAAAAATCGAATCTTGGTTTGTTGAGTCTTTAAAAACTTGGTTTGATAAGAAAGGTTTATCCTCTAACAACATTGATGGAGATCCGCTAGTAGTGGCCCATTCTATGGGGGCATATATATCGTGTCTGACTAATTTCAAGTATCCTGAATTGTTCCGCAAATTGTTGTTAGTGTCACCGGCAGGTATTTTCTCATCTCATAAACCAACCATACCTACATGGTTTGGTAAATTATGGAACAAGAATGTCTCCCCTTTTGCTCTTGTTAGAAATTCTGGTCCGTTAGGTTCGTATTTTGTCTCCGGTTGGACAAGTAGACGCTTTTCGAAGAACGAACTGGTTCTGAATCCATTAGAACAAAAATTAATGCACATGTACACCTATGTCATCTTCAATGCAAAAGGTTCTGGAGAGTATATGCTGAACTATATGTTGGCTCCAGGTGCAATTCCTAGAAACCCATTACTATATCGGATTAAGAACTTGAAATGTGACTCGGTATGGTATTACGGTAGTCATGATTGGATGGATGCAACAGGAGGTTCAGCTGCGTGTCGCAGATTACAAGAATTAGGTTTACAAGCGGAGATGAAAATTGTAGGCGGCAGTGGACACCATATTTACTTGGACAATTTCAAAGGGTTTAATGATTTGATTGTTGGAGAGATGAATAAGTTTGAACACTAACTTGCAATATGAATGTTGTTGAATGAATGTAGGTATGTACGTATGTATATATGTATATATATACAGATATACCCATGTAACGATATATTGGTGTAAATTTAAACGAACGGAATGATAGAACATGCTTTATGCGATAAAAACCATATTGCTGTAAACTGACTCACGTATCATCCCACCTCATCCAATAATTTGCACAATTGAATCAAGTTACTTGATTTCTGTAAGATAACACTGGTCAAAGCGATAGCAATAATATATATCATCCCATCAACGGTTCCCTCCTCATATATAATATTATGGGCTGATGATTGTTGGATCTCTCTATCCCAGATGACTCAATGAGGTACATTATCGTAATCACAATACGGATAAAAAAGAGCCGTTGCCTAACTGCGAGATCTCTGGGTATTCTGCACGCACTGAGTCCCAAAAAGATCTCAAAGCCACTAAGCGATTAGTATGGAACGGCATTTGCGATAAGCACTCGAGCAGCTCGAGAAGAGTTTCCAGTTTTATAGATCGTGGGATTATGGGATGATTCACTCACTCGACCTAACATAAAAACGTATTTCTATCCGTTTATTTCCTTTGATCTTGTGATAAAAACATATATCCACATACCGGACAACAAAAATATAGGACTAGACTCACATATATATATAAATTGAATTAAAAATCTTCAATTCAAAATGACTAAATATGTTATTGTTGGCTCAGGAATAGTTGGTCTGTACACTGCTGAAAACTTACTAAACACTAAAAAAGTGGAAGCCTCTGATATAACTATCCTTGCTGAATACTTGCCAGGTGACCAATCAATCAACTACACCTCACCATGGGCAGGAGGAAACTTTTCCTGCATTTCACCGGACGATGCTCAAACTTTACAATTTGACAAATTCACTTATACTAATTTATCAAAGCTTCGTGCCAAGTTAGGGGGTGACGGATCAGGATTAGGACAATTGCCAAGTACTGAATATTGGGACTATTTACCCGATTCTAAGAAGATTGCCTCTTTAAGTACTTATTTGAAAGTCTTCAAAATTATTGATCAAGAAGAGTTACCTGAAGGAGTTGCATTTGGTATCACTTACACGACATGGAACTTCAACTGTCCTTTCTTCTTAGCCAATTTTCAGAAATATCTAACTCTTGAAGGAGTCAACTTCACGAGACGTAAGATTGAACACATCAGAGAGGCCTTTGAAGTTTCGCCAAACGTTAAAACAGTGTTTAATTGTACCGGTATCGGAGCCAAATTCTTGAAAGGTGTCGAAGATGACAAGATTTATCCAGCTAGAGGTCAAGTCGTGGTCATCAAGGCTCCTCACGTTAAAGAAAATAGAATGAGATGGGGTAAGAAAGACGTCACGTATATTATTCCTCGTCCTGATTCTAAAGACCAGGTGATCCTGGGAGGTTACTTACAGAAAGATAATTGGTGCGCAGATACTTGGGAATATGAAACACAGGATATTATTAAAAGAACAAGCGACCTTTTCCCTGAAGTTGCTGAAAATATCGAGATTATTAGAGTAGCTTGCGGATTAAGACCAGGTAGAGTTGGTGGTGTCAGAGTAGAAAAGGAATCGTTTGAAGGTGATAAGTTCATTGTTCATACTAGTGGTTTAGGTGGTTATGGTTATCAAGCAGGTTTCGGAGCTACTAATAAAGCTGTTCGTTTAGCTTTTGAAAAAGATAGCAAGTTGTAAAAAATTGATCGCTGTTTTTTTTTATTTTTCTATTTTTCCTGTTTCATATAGATATATATATAGTTTAAGATACATTGTTAAATATATAGCAAAATATAAACGTTGAATAAAAAACTAGCAATCTGACAATTTGGCGAGAAAGCAAATGGTAAATAGAATTTATATACAGGCTAAAAGACTAAAGCCTTAGGAAAAGGTTAATAGTTCGTAAAAAGATAAAGAACATAAAAGCAAACAAACCAGGCATAAGGTAAAACATAAAAGAAAAAAAAATCAAATTAGGTAGTATTATTATTAAAGTGTATTACAAGAAAAAAAAAAGGCATGAGAGCCAAAAGTAAGCCTTTCAAACTGTTAAACATAACCAGTAGCGACAAAGGAAAAGGGAACTGTTGACTTGACGAAATAAAAATAAGCTAGGGCAGTTCTTCAGCGTCCAGACTCATGATATCCATAGGGTTAGTATAAACATTACCTGAATCATCCATATCCAACAGATAACTAGGGATATTGAACATATTTTGGAACAAAAACCCTCCTTCGTTCTGGTAAGAGTCACTGTTGGAATTGTCACTAGCACATGAATTCAAATCTTCCTTTCTTCTCAGTTTGTCTAGAAGATTAGACAGATCTTCTTGCTCTGGTGTATTTTGCAATTGGCGCGAGAGGGAAGTTGAGTCACTGTTGTTCTCGGTGCCGTTCATTGGCACAGACAAACTGGGTGCTGGAACACTATTGTTATTGTGATGATTATCAGTGTTGTTGAAGAATGAATTTCCAAGAGTGTCAAAGTTTAAAGGCGGTGGAACAATTATTGAAGCTAGTGGTAAATCACCAGGGTAAAGGTTATCAAGGCTCTTATCGTGGGTGAAACTTCTGACTTGGGAGGAAAACGATGCTTTGGAAGGAGGCAATCTATGATTTCTGTGCTTTTTTGGTGGTGGTGCTCCATTAGAAATTGAATTTGTATTTGCATTTAAAGATGGAGTTGAATTGATTACGGTAGATGATGAAGCCGAGGCTGTTGGGTTGGAGCCCGCCGTTGGAACATGTAGGGTGCCATTCTTATTTGGTTGGCAATATTGACCTTCATCAACTTTCAATTTAATGTCATCTAAGAAATCACCAACATCAAAAGACAAGTTCTCATTACTTTCCACAACTGTAGTGATACATAGATGTAACAGACATCGTGAAATATTATCATTAACCCACCATTTATAACCACCTGATGGGTAAGTTGAAGATAAAGCTGCGAAGAAATTTTTGGAAGTTGAGAAAAGTAGCTCAATATCTTTCTGGACATCCGGATTAGTCGGATATTGAATAATATAGGCAGATAATGTTAAGAAGGCACTAAACGGATAAAAAACACAGAAACTTGCATAGTGCATGGATCTTTTATCGATTTTAGCACTTAATTTTAACATGGAACGAGCAGCATCCATACCAATTTTTTCAGCATCAAATCTCCCCAAGGCAGGAGGTATAGTAGACGCTTTTTGAACATTATGGTGATCACTTGCCCAATTAGATTTCATAACAACTTCGGCAATAATCATTTGTAAATAAAAATATTTGAGATGAAAATTCATAATGAAGAATACCGAACTCATCTCATGAGGCGTGTTAGCATCGATGATATTAACCACCGAATCCAAGTATTCAAATTTCAAACCTTTCGCAGGTCTAAATCGAACAGGAACGCACAATCTCCAACACTCTAAATCAATCAATAGTGAGACAACAGTATCCCAAATCTGGTCAGCAGTCTTACCGATAAGAGCAGTAGCAGAAAATAATATATCATAAGTTTTAGAAGTAATCATAGATATTTCATTAACGAGAAACATATTGAAGAATGAGATATCTTCAGAAAACAATTCTTCCAATTTGAGTGACACTTCTTCACACTGTTGAGGAGTTCTACGTTTCCCCTCTGTATTTCTCTTATAAGGTGGTGTCCAATGTACATCAAATTTACTTGATGGAGGAGTGGAGATATCGTTATCATTGAAAATAGGAGGTTTACCAGTTTTCAAACTTAACTCTTTGTCAAAAGTATAACACATCCACCATATCTTAATACGACGTTCCCTTTCAGACAATGGTAAATCTCTATAAGTTTCCTCTCTATGCAAACCCATCTCTTGAGCTTGTCTTGCCGCAGTGGAAAACAATAAGAATGCAGCCTGAGTTAGTGATGACATATCAACATATGTGGCAAGTAATAAAATACCTAGGATACCTTCTGTACCATCAAACACCAGCGTCACCCTATGATAATAGAACAAGCAGTTGTCTAGTAAAGCCTTATCTAGACGTTCACATTGTTCTAAAGTTAGAACGTCACTACTCATCTTATTTAACCTCATTTTTTCACTAACCACTGAACTAGCAATTAATAGAGAGCTATTCATTAGAAGTAATTCAGAGTACGAAAATCTTGGCTCAGGCACTTTCCCATCTCTATAATCACAGTATAAAGCAAATAATGTTTCCAAATATCTAGGTTTTAAGGAGAAATAAAAAATTCCAAAAGTTCTCACAGAATCAAGTAATAAATCAAGGATTTCTCTTGAAGGGAAAGGTGAAAGTTCGGATTTATGAATAGGTTCGACCCAAACAGTTAAAGATTCTTGTTCCAATTTGAGAGTGTGTGAAATCAGTCTTTTTAAAGGTAAGATTGATTTAGGATTCTTCATTCGACTTGCAATCCATTTCAAACCTTTTGAGGAGAATAATGAAATGGTAGAGTGATGTCCAAAAAATCTATGATGTGGAGCTCCTACTGGACCATATCCATTTTCTTGTAATTCTTGTTCCGATTGTTGTTGTTGTTGTTGTTGTTGTTGTTGTTGTTGCAGTTGAGTTTCTGTATTTGAATTGACAGCTAATTCATCTTCTGTTTCGTCAGATTCAGGCCCTCGCTCATTATCATAATCGATTTCTTGTTCACTTTCAGAATCTGTAGTTTGGCTTACAAAATCAGGAGCTAATTTTTTAACTAATATCTCCATAAGGGATTCCATTTTAGTTAATCTTGATTCAAATTCACTTTTATTTTCTTGAATAACTTTATTTGTATGTTTTTTTAAGGCAGGTTTTGAGACCTTCGTCGTTCTTGTTGATTTCTTCGGTATTGTCACTGGAACTGTATGTATAGGTCCCGTTAAACCGCGTAACTTAGTGGCAGTGGCAGTGTCATTTGAGGTCATTTTATTATTATTATTATTATTATTATTATTATTATTATTATTGGTTGAGATAGTTTTTGTAGTTGAATTCTTGGAAAGTTTGAATGATCTCTTAGGTATACTTCTTTTCTTTGCAATGTAATTATAACTGCATGATAGATTATGATTTTTACAACTTAAGCAAGGATCCTGGCCATCACATTTAATTTTTTTCCCACGACAGAAATCACAAGCTTTAGCTGTTCTTTTCAGTTTTGACTTTGAATCTTCTGTTAATATTGAATCTTCGGTCTTCATTATTTTTTTATGATTCTCCTTTTTCTTTGTGTGTATCGTTTTTGATAGGCTGGTTTTTCAACAATGTGAAGATGTATATATTATATATATGTAGCTGCGCCCCTCTGTCACCGGTAGGGTTGTAAAGAGACTTGTTACTGGGGTTCGATTGCTGGGCAACTAAACACAAGATGTCAGAGGATCTGAAATGATGACGCCCACTTCAAATTCTTCTTGTTGTAAGTGACTTTAAAAAAAAAAATGTACACGGACTAGATGAAATAAAACAACAAGAGATAACACAAATAAAAAGTACCAAAGTATCAAGTTAGATAAGACAGTACCAAAAACTGATGAATATTGAATAAAGTTAGTTAGTCAGTTATTACAAATTGTTTATTTTACTACTTATTAAGAGAAAAAAATCACATTCAGCAGCGGATCTATGGAAAATTGTAGGCGCGCGCGGGCTCTCGTAACTACGACGATGTTTTATTATGCTATTTACTCTACTCGTTTGTTTGCCAGTTGATTGATCGATTAACTGTGTATGTCTGTGTTGGGTATCGGTCTATATTAATACTATCAACCAAGTATATAAGTATGTAATTTATCTTGACATTTATCTTTTCCAACGGCTGTAGTTCAAATCTGTCAATTAACAGGCATTTCCCCTGGCGCGTCCCCTACTACCGGCTCTCGCCCCCTTTTCGTCTTCCACAACGTCTCTTACCCCAGTGTGTATCCAGCATACATTTTAGTTTCTCCTTCCTATGAAATCAATGCGACAGATATTTATTCCATCAAAAAAAAAAAGGACATTTAAAGAAGGCCATCTCTCTTAACAAACAATCGAAGACAGTGTATTGTATTATCTGGCACCCAACTTATTAAGAGATTCGGGATTCGGCATAGACAAGAACGGCTCTTGACGTGGCTGTGCGTCCGTGGCTTAAAAAGTTTTTTTCAGTTATTTATTTACTGGGCGCCTGGTGACTGGCAACGTAACATTATTATTCGAATACAATTGCGTCTCTGGGTCTGAACTGACAAACTGAAGAGAATGTATCTGGCGTTTATTTATTTTATTTACTTACCCACCCAGAAGTGCTAGTTCTAAGAGAATTGTGATCAAATTGATTCATGTCAAATCGACAAAAAGATTGCAGTTAAAACGCAGCGCCCGCAAGCAGAAAAACAAAAAAAAACGGAATTCAGCCTGGTTCTGCGTCGATCGATGTTCGTTTGGTGTCCGTTCTTACTTGACGTCGCCGACCCGACGCAGATGACTTATCGACGTCTGACATTTCCGTTTTGGGAATAATGTTTGTTTACCTTTTTCAATCTTTTTTTACTGCACTATCGTTCAATAAACAAACGGGAAAGAAATAATTAAAGATGGTATTACTTACGAACATTTTTTTGGGAAAGTTATCACTAATTTTTTGTAATTAGA
Organism: Ogataea pilisensis; assembly: GCA_003707685.2. Lineage (NCBI taxonomy): Eukaryota > Fungi > Ascomycota > Pichiomycetes > Pichiales > Pichiaceae > Ogataea > Ogataea pilisensis. The sequence goes on from PPKM02000009.1 coordinate 191,277, forward strand.
GAATCATATCAGTGAAATTTACTTTAGAATAAGAGAACAGAATGATAGCTTCAGACAGTACAGTTAGAACTCCAAGAAAAACCCCATCTTCACTATCAAACCCAGCGTCGTCATCAACGCCAATGAATAATAATGTATCATCCACTGCATCCACGAATAATAATGATTTGTTTGGATCCACTAGGAAAAGACAAACTAAGAAAGATGATCAGATTAGAAAAAAGATTGAAATAGACTTAAAGAAGAAATCAAGCAATATTTTCAACATCAACAACATCAACAATAACAACAACAACTACAACAGCGTTTCACCAACAAAACAGAAATCTAAATATGGTAACAGTGGTAATTATTTGCCAGGTTCTGTGATGAGTTTAAAACCTTCTGATGCTGTAATTTGTAAACCTTCAAACACAGCGTATGAAGCTGCCCAATTAATGTCCGTGACTAAAGAAAACTGTGTTTTAGTAGTTGATGAGAATGAAGAATTGGCAGGTATTTTCACTGCTAAAGATTTAGCGTTCCGTATTGTTGGTTCCAATTTGAATGCCAATCAAACCACAATTGATCACATCATGACTCCTAATCCTATGTGTGCTAAAACCACCACTATGGCATCGGATGCGTTGTCATTGATGGTTACCAAGAGTTTCAGACATTTACCAGTTATCAACGAAGCAAATCAAATTGTTGGTGTTTTGGATATAACTAAATGTTATAACGAAGCTATGATAAAATTGGAGAGAATGTATGAGAAATCTAAGAAATTATATGATGCTATGGAAGGTATAAATGCTGAGATTGATAGTTCAAATCAACCTTCTCACATAGTGAAGTATTTTGAAAATTTGAAGAATTTAATTCAAGGACCCGATTTAATTTCAGTTTTGAATGAAAGGACCCATCCAATCTATTGTGATATTAAATCAACTGTTTATGATGCAGCTATATTGATGAAAGAGAACAAGACTACCGCTGTGTTAGTGAAAGATAGTAAGAATAATGATGAAGTTACAGGTATTTTCACTTCTAAAGACATTGTGTTGAGAGTTATAGCTGCTGGTATAGATCCAAGATCATGTTCAGTTATTAGAGCCATGACTGCTAAGCCGTCATATTCTATGTCCAACACTTCAATTCATCAGGCGTTGAGACAAATGTTTGAAGGTAAATATTTGAACTTACCTGTTGTTGATAATGAGAGTAATGAGATTATAGGTATTGTGGATGTGTTAAAATTGACTTATCATACATTATCACAAATTCATTCGATGCAAAGTTTAAACAATGTTGAATCTTCCATCGACTCATCATTATCTATAAACGTTGCTACCGAACATGAGAATGAAGGACCAGCATGGAATAAATTCTGGACTTCGATGGATAATGATACAGAGTCGATACATTCCATGAGTAGTAGTATTAATCATTTGAACGGCGGTCATAGCACAAATGATGTGACACAATCTGAATTAGCTCAATTTAATATCTCAACTACAGACATTGTGAAACCATCCGATTCTGTCTCTTTTACTGGTGTTGCAGCTGCATCATCTTTGTCTAATGGGAATGGAGCAATTAATAATACTATTATTCCAAAACCTGTCATTGAGGTTGACTTTGATGAATATTGTTTCTTCAAATTCAGATCACCATTGGGAAGAAATCACAGAATTAGTTTCAAACCGAATGATGGTGTCGAGCAATTAAGAATACTGATTAAATCCAAATTAAGCAAACGAGAACTCAAATTATTATTAATTCAAGAAACTACTACTGAAGAAGAAGAAGCTGAAGTTATTACTAGTGATGAACAAGATCAAAAACATCACCACGTTGAGTCAGATGAACCATTTGCTATATCTTATGTTGACGATGAACATGATATAGTTAGTATCACTTCTGATCAAGACTTGAAGGATTGTGTCTATCTATTGAAGAATCTGGATCAAGATAAGATTGATTTATTTATTCATCATCCAGATAAGACCAATGAGATTGAGATCAATAAAAAGAAGGATAATAATTTGACTGATAGACAAGTTTTGAATAAAGATGGAGGTGGTCATGAAATTCAAAGTAATTCATTAATTCATGAATTGTTGTTGCCTGGTGCTTTGTTTGCTTTATCTGCTTCTATTATTGTAGCATTCACATTATCAAGAAAATAGTTCTGTCTGAATTAAACTCTGTCTTTGTGTTTCTCTGATGTTTTTGTCTCTTCCAATTCTTATATACCAATTACTGAACTATTTTTTTACTCAATCTTTGTATTTTTGTGTCTTTTTATTTATTTTTTTTTGGCTTCGTATAATAGAGGTAATATTATTAGCAGAAAAAATTAATCTGGGGAAAGGGGGGATACATATAATGAATATTTACAAGGTATGAATCATTTTCATGGGTTACAAATCTGATGTTCTATTTTGCAATTGGTAATCTTCAAATGATTGCTTTTCCATCTTAATGGCTTTCTTCAACAACTTCTTGTACTCTTTAGCCTGTTGTTTCTTAAAGACATGTTTTCCAATAACAACATTAGTACCTTCAAATTCTTCCAGATTGAAATGAACAGCGTCTGGAACATGTTCATTAATTTTCACATTAGCTGGATGTAATTTATTTATTAAATACAATTCAATTTTTTCTATGTTGTAAAGTTTACTTAGTTCAATATCTGGGATTTGAACACCAAACACGATTTGCAAATCTTTTAAAACGGCAAACCTTTGAACCAAGTTATTTTCAATCTGTTCTAACGTGGAGCCGTATTTGCTAATAATTTCATTTTGTAACACTTCTTTAATCACAGTAGTATACTGATTAATAGGAGAATCAACAAGCTTTAACGCAGTATGGTATTTTGTCTCTGAAGGTATCCAATGATCCACAGTAAAACCTTTTAAATTCTTTGAAATGAATTTCTTATCGGAGAGTCTCGGATCCCTTGCACCTAAGATTTGAATTTTTCTCTTATAATCGATATTTGTCTTTTTTTGTTCAATATCTTTAATAAAATCTGCCGTTTTTGGGATATTTCTCACAGGGACAACTTCTTCTCCTGGTTCTGATTTTTTGTTTTTATAAAATTTGAAAAAATCCATAATTGAAGATGTGGTTGCCGTGGAATGAATGGAACGGGAAAAATGATGATGAAGATGACGAGATGTCGTTGTAGGTTTTATCATTATTACCCTGGTTATTGTTGATGATCTAGCTAACATAATGAATGGAGGTGGGGGTGTATATATGTGTGTTTTGGTGAATGTATATGCAGATGTATATCTTTAATGTATATGTGAGATTATGTATTCAGACTCGTTAGAAGACGAAACCTTGAATCAAATGACTTGATTTATATGATTAATATGATTAATATTGAATGTTTCCCCAGTTCAGTTGATAAAAATTAAACGACCAAATGTCAGGTATCAAACTGGAAAATTCAGAAAAACCATACCATACCTCACTCTCTTACTACTCACCAGCCAGCCAGAGAGAGCGAAAAAAACATGAAAAATACACACAGAAACAGACAGAAAAGGAAGGGTAACACTCTAGTTACATCTTTACACCGCTAAATTGATGATTAGTTGAACGGCTTATTGAGGGACGATGGATGAACGAGATGAACGAGATGAACGAGATGAACGAGATGAACGAGATGAATGAATAAATGGATGTTGTTGTGTTTCTGTTTAGAAGAAGATATAGGGAGGAAAGATATAAACTGAGGGAACATTCAGATATAGATAGATACATACATAGACAGACGGATAATGACGGTAGAAGAATTAGAGAACACAGATACTTCCAAAATAAGAGTATTTATAGTAAGACATGGTCAAACCGATTGGAACAAGCAGAAGATTTTACAAGGACATATTAACATTGATCTGAACGAGGAAGGTTTTAAGCAGGCTGAATTGATAGGATTACGATTTAAAGATTTCAAGATTGACAAATTTGTGAGTTCCGATTTGAAGAGATGTTCAGATACGATGGAGAAAGTTATTGTGCATCATCATCATTTGGAGAAGAAAAAAAAAACATTTCAAAAAACTGATAAGTTGAGAGAAAGATTCATGGGACCTGTTGAAGGGATGTATTTGAAAGATGCTATTGAGAAGTATGGGATAGACAATTTTAAGAACATGGGAGAGACGAAAAAGGAACTGAACGAGAGGATTTCACAAGAATGGGATACAATATTGAAAGAATGCGTTGAGGAAAATTACAATAATTTACTGATTTGCACACACGGAGGTGTTATCACTAGTTTTATCAATTACTTATATTCAGATAAACATTACAGATTAAATGATAAGTTAAGCGTTGAAGATTTGAAAGTCCCTTTTAATACGAGTTTGACCATAGTCGATGTGAGCAAAGAGGACTTTGAAGACGGTGAAATAGTGGAATTTGGGTGCACAAAGCATTTGAAGTTGGCCAAGGGCCAGACCGAAGTTGACCAGAACCTTCGATAGGGAGGAAACTGACATGTGAAGATGCAAAAAAGGAAGGACCCTTATTAATTAAATTATCACATGTCAATCAGTCAATCAGCTGATTAGCTTTACATTTATTATATTATACTGTATTATATATATATTATATCTTCATATATATATATATAAGTAAGAGACATTTCCCCTAAACTCCGCACTGTCACGTCACCGTCTTATTGACTGACTGACTGACTCACCCAAAGCCCCACTTTTCCTTCTCTTGTGCCAAACAGGAGAGAAATGGGGTGAATTTGAGAAATTGAGAAGAACAAAAATAAAAAACAGTTCCTATCATATCAGATGACTGTCATCACATGACTTATATGCGCACTCAGGTGCACGGGTGTGTATCTCACCCATTTTCCATTTTCCATTTCCCCAACAACTCAACAACAATCTCCTCTTTTGCAAGTCCGATCCCCGAGGTTCTACTGGCGCGTAGTACAAGGAAATGATGAATGTGTGTGGTATGTGATATTACACTTACAGCTACCAACATGTATATATACACACACATACATACACATATCAAAACAACTAATTTACTTCCCACTTTATACTTCTACCAAAAAAGACCCTTCAAACTAATCTCCGCTTTACTTTTTACTTTACTTCACTTCACTTCACTTCACTTTGCTCTGCTCTGCTCTACTTTGCCTCGTCTGTCCCTGCAAAACCTAAAAAAACACTCCCCTGTCCGCGTCTCTCCGCCGTCCCCTCCACCCACAAAAATCCACTAAAAATCCATCGAATTCCGCTTTCCAATTTCCGTCTCCTCGCTATTTCGCATTTATACAAAACAGCATTTGATCGTCGCCTATCGCATTTGTTTTTGTTTTTTCTGTTTACTTATCTATCTATTTTTCTAGTCTTTATCTGTTTAATTAACCTATTTATTTATCCATCCATTTTCCTACCTTTTCATTGCGTGAGTGATTAATTAGTTAATCAATCAGTCAATCAGTCTACTTTTCTATCTATTTGCTTCCCCCACCATCCCTCTACCCCTCCACCCATCCGCCCACCCTCTCACTATGGCTTTCCAAGTCAATGTCCCTGTTGGTCCACCTAAAGAAGGAGAAACTGCTCCTTACAGATATTACAAAGTTAAAGATGCTGCCGTTTCAAGACCTGTAGGTTATAAGTCTTCCACATTATATGAGTTTTTCTATGAAAGTTTAAAGCTACATGGAAAAGAAAGACAAATTCAAGGTTGGAGAACTTTGAAAGAAATCCATTTCGAAAAGAAAAAAGTTAAAAAAATCATCGATGGAGTTAGTACTGAAGTGGAAAAAGAATGGATGTATTATGAATTAAGTGATTTTCAATATATCAATTTCGGTCAATTGGAAGAAATCTTAGTTAATTATGGTAAAGGTTTAAATAAATTGGGCGTTTTACCTAATGAGCAAGAGAAATTCCATATTTTCGCATCAACTTCTCCAAAATGGATGAGAACTTTCTTAGCTGCTCAAACACAATCTATCCCAATTGTCACCGCTTATGATACTTTAGGAGAAGAAGGATTAACTCATTCTTTAGTTGAAACTGAATCTGTTGGTGTTTTCACAGATAATGACTTGTTGATCAAATTAGTTAACCCTTTGAAAAAAGCAACAAAAGTTAGATATATTGTTCATTCTGAACCAATCGATCCAAATGATAAAAGAGCAGAAGGTAGACTATACAAAAATGCTGCTAAAGCTTTAGAACAGATTAAACAAGTTAGACCAGATATTCGTATTATCTCTTATGACGATATATTAAAACTGGGTTCCGATAATGCACAAGATATTGATGTTCATCCTCCAAAACCTGAAAATTTGGCTTGTATCATGTACACTTCCGGTTCAACTGGTGTTCCAAAAGGTGTTGTCTTATCCCATAAAAACATTGTTGCCGGTTTAGGTGGTATTTCAACTAATGTTCCAAATACTATGGTCACTACCAAAGATCGTGTCATTTCTTTCTTACCTTTGGCTCATATCTTTGAATTGGCATTTGAATTGATCTGTTTCTATTGGGGAAGTACTGTTGGTTATGCTAGTGTTAAAACTTTAACCGACACTTCCACTAGAAATTCTTCAGGTGATATGAAAACTTTCAAACCAACTATTATGGTTGGTGTGGCTGCAGTTTGGGAAACTGTTAGAAAAGGTATCTTGTCTCAAATTGAAAAAAATCCTCCAACTACTCAAAAAATCTTTTGGGCTGCATATAAAGCTAAATTCACTGCCAAAAAATATGGAATTCCTGGTATCCCATCTTTAGTTGATAGTTTAATTTTCAAAAAAATTAAAGCTGCTACAGGTGGTCAATTAAGAATCCTATTAAATGGTGGTTCTCCCTTATCAGGTTCCACTCAAAGATTTATCAGTAATACCATTGCTCCAATGTTAGTTGGTTATGGTTTAACGGAAACTGTTGCCAATACATGTATTTGTGATATTAATCATTTCCAATATGATGTTGCAGGTGCATTGGTTGGTTCTGTTACTGTTAAATTAATTGATGTTGCTGAAGCTGGCTATTACGCTAAGAACAACCAGGGTGAAGTCTTAATTAAAGGTTTACCAGTCTTATCTGAATATTACAAAAATCCAAAAGAAACTGAAAGTGTATTTAGTTATGAAGAAGGTTGGTTCTCCACTGGTGATATTGGTGAATGGACTTCAACAGGTCAATTAAAATTAATTGATAGAAAGAAGAATTTAGTCAAGACTCAAAATGGTGAATATATCGCTTTGGAGAAATTGGAATCTATCTATAGATCTAATAGCTCTGTTTTAAACATTTGTTGTTATGCAGACGAAACTAAAGTTAAACCAATTGCCATTGTGGTTCCTAATGAAATTGCAATTAAAAAACTGGCTGTTGATTTGGGATTAGTGAAATCTGCTGATGAAGCTCATTTAGCTGAGTTGATTAATAATAAGAAATTAACAAAAGCATTTGCTAAAGATCTATTAGATACTGGTAAGACTCAAGGATTGGCTGGAATTGAATTAATTTTAGGTGTTGTATTGACTGATGAAGAATGGACTCCAGAATCTGGATATGTTACAAGCGCTCAAAAATTACAAAGAAAGAAGATTTTGAACTCTGTTAAAGAAAGAGTCGATGCTTTGTATGAAGCTGAACAATGAGTTATACTTACTTACGAAATGAAATGATTCACTGTTATGTTGTTATTGTTGTACCTTTTGTGGTTTTTCTTTTCTTTCTTGATATCTGGCTCTTCTTCTAAGTCTCTTATTATTTCTTCTTTCTCTCTTTTTCTCTTTCACACCCCTTTCACCTCCTTATTTCCCATTTTTCAATCATAATTCTTTAATTTTTTTTTTTCGTCATTTTCTATGTCTGTTGTTTACATATTATTTGTTTCTTTGTCAACGCCGATGCCCTTCTACATCAATCTATTTATGAACTATTATGTATCATTCAATCAAACAATTTATTTGAATATACCAAGCTGATTAGTCTTTAATAACTAAGTTGGTTATGTTGGATTTCTACTTTTAACAATTGAGATTGAGACTATTGTGGTGATGCTACTCTACTCTACTCTACTCTACTCTACTCTGATTTCTTTTATTTTGAGTTTGGTTTGTCTTCAAACGTACATTTTTTTTTCTTTCTATTCTCTTAATGTCATATATGGCACATTTATTACCCTATTTTAGCTATTTACGTTAATAATCACCATGTTTTTTTTACTTGCTTATCACCTTTTAAATTATTTAGTTCAACTCAAAATTAACTTGATCTTTCTATTATTTCATTTCTCAAAAAGTATACTCATTCATCTTCTCTTACTTCCCTTTAAAAGAATCATAATTCATCTTCTTCATCATCTTGTAAATCACCGAATATGTCCTCTTTCGGGAAATCCCCAACTTCAACAACAGACGGCTTCACAAAAGAACCATATTTCATCGGACATTCAAAGTATCTAGTACCTTTAATAGATCCGTCATTTTTCCCGTGTGGTTCATCAAGTTGTATTCCTATCCATACACTTTCACCATTGTCAATCTCATTAATTTTACCAATGTACTGAATACTACCTAATCTAACCAGCCCTTGAACATCGTCGTCGCTACCAGCACCAGCACCAGCACCACCCATTATAATTTTACAACGATCGTTTAATTTGAAATTTCTAGCTTTAGCTTCATTTTCCTCAATAAGTTTCAATCTACGTTGTTGATATGAAGGATCATAACCGCCTAATTTGTTCTGTTTCTTCCAAGATCTCACAGAGTTTGTCAAGCTGTCGTATTTCTCTTCTTCTAGTTTAAAATATGAATCCTCTTGTTCTTCCGTGTCATCATTCTCTCTCTGAGTACTACCCAATAATTCACGTTCTAGTTCAATCAGTTCAGTGTTGGCAGGGTTCGAATTCTCTATATGTATTCTGGTGAATGGTATGATGTTAAACTGTGATAAGTTACACGTTTGATCGTCGTCCACATGTGAAGTCTGAATTAAGGTTCTATCAGACGTGTCTTTAGTTCTGTATATCCATATTTTCTGATCTGTTGTTGGAATCCCTGTTATTTGTTCGAGTCTCTTTTTGAAGTATTCAAGTGTCCAATTTGGAGAGATTCTTCTTTCTGAAGCAGTTAAATCCGATGTTATGTATACACTAATGTCCTCCATGTCGTTAAAAAAAACAATTGATAAGAGTGTGGTAGTAGTTGAATTAAGTGTCTGGTTCAATGAGAAAAAGAGGAATTGCTTAGAAGTGGATCTGGACCTGGATCTGGATCTGGATCTGGATCTCAAATCTGTTTGTACATACATATATGTACAAAATTGAAGTTTATTTGTTTACATTTCAAAAGTGAGACAGACTCGCCTCGCTTAGCGAAACCAAAACAAAAAAAAAAAAAAAAAAAAAAAAATTGGTACTGTGTAGAAAGTTCAAATCAAACAGACATCCTTTTGAATTTTAATAGTCCTCCTATGTTCCCGTTTGCAACAAAATAGAGATTATTACGTTCCATATCTGTACCGTACCATACCATCAAAATGGCAAAAATAAGTTCATCGATATCCAAATACAACAAGAAACCTCCAGCAGGCTTCTCCAAGATTGCCCCAACGCTGGAAAAATTCAGAATTAAATTGAAGGAGGCAGAAACCAAACCACTTCAACTAAACAGACCTAAACATGAATCGTTATGGGAGATATATCAAGTCAACCACCAGCGATCAAGATACGTTTATGAGATGTACTACAAAAAGAAATTGATCAATAAGCCTCTGTATGATTGGTTATTGAAGAATAGATTGGCTGATTCGGAATTGATAGCCAAGTGGAAAAAACAAGGCTATGAGCATTTATGCTGTTTGAGATGTATTCAAGTTAAAGATAATAACCACAAGGCTACGTGTATTTGCAGGGTTCCTAAAGCTAGTTTGAAAGAGAAGAAAACAGAAACAATAGCAGAAATACAAGAGGCAGAAGAGGAAGGTGGCAATGAGAGAGATATAAGGTGTGTTACTTGTGGTTGTAAAGGATGTTCCAGTGGTGATTGAATAGTTTGAGGCTAACCCCACTTCGTTACTATGGATCATACTAGATCATACACAAACAGGACTTATAACATAAGCGATTACTGTAACGTCCACGTAGGTCAGTCACCCTATTTTCACGCAAGACAAGAGATGAAGACCAGTACTGATTGAAAGATATTGACATTTGAGTTATATACTGTTTTCTTTGCTTAGTTACTAAAAAGAACAGCTCACTAAAGGTACGTGTCACGATGATGCCAAAATCACTTTTGTTATTTCAACAAGGTTTGCGAAGTTCGGTGATATGATGTTAAGAATATGACAAGAACTGATATATTATTCATGCCATGGTTTACTGTGTGGACTGTTTTTCTTAGTTCTCGGTGGACTTCTTTCCGGTATATAGTAAAAGAGGATCCATCTCACGGACCCGGCATAGTGATTATGGCTCTGCATCTGTTTGTGATCTCTCTCTCTATCTCTATTGCTATACAAGACAATTACATTGCATCATAAAACACAGATACTGCCCTACGAAACTCAGTAAACCGCCGATTTGTAACTTTAATTTAACAGTCCACTGCCAACTTTGCAGTCGATCGACGCCTCTTTCTCCACGTATTCAGTGAGCGATTCGTCCGTTGGTTCGTTGGTTAATGCTCTTTTAAAACAACTGGTGGAAAGCCATGTTTTATCTCTGACCCATCTTTGAACACAGCAATGTGATGGATCCGATTGTCGGTTTGTTGACAGCTGGAGTCATTCCTCTAGAGGCCTGGTGTCTATACTTTTCTTTCTCTTTAACCAATTCAATTTGTTTAGCTGATCGAACTGCGCAGCTTCTAATCCCATCTACCTCATCGACTCCTGCTCCACCACCACATCAACAGCTTCCTAGGGGGATACTTCAATATATACAGCTCTCCAATGTCCTTAAGACCATTACGATTAGTCCTACTCGGTGCTCCAGGTTCAGGTAAGGGCACTCAAACTTCACGACTTCTCAAGTCCCTTCCTCAACTCAGTGCTATTTCCACTGGTGATTTATTACGAAATGAAATCAACAATCAATCCGAAATAGGAATAATAGCTAGCGATTATATCAAACAGGGCAAGCTGTTGCCAGATTTTCTGATGGTCAATATATTGACTAATGAGTTACACGCGAAAAACTGGCGAAGTGAAAAAGCTTCATTCTTATTAGATGGGTTTCCAAGAACAGGACCTCAAGCACTTGCATTAGATAACTCATTGAAAGGATATGGTGCCAATATCAATCTAGTCGTAGAATTAGACGTTCCTCCAGAAGTGATACTAGACAGAATATCAAACAGATGGGTTCATACCGCATCTGGGAGAGTCTATAATTTGCAATATAATCCCCCAAAAACCCCATTTACTGATGATGTGACGGGTGAGCCATTGACTCAAAGGGCGGATGATAATGCTGAAACTTTTAAAGTCAGATTAGATGCATATTTCAAAGAATTGGAACCAATCAGAAAGTTCTATCTTGACAAAGGCGTCTACGAGAGAGTTTCTGGTGAAACTTCAGATATCATTTTTCCAAAGTTATCCCAGTTAATCAAAGGGAAGTTCTCTTAGTGGGCGGATTGGTCAGAAGCAGACAGAAGCAGTAAGTATTTTGCTCACTTTCAATAGATATATTATTCCTACATTTAGATAAATAAATAACTATAGATTTAGATCTTTCTTATAAGTAAAAGCATCACAGGTGACATATTGTAGAATGAAAAAAGTATGGTTTTTTATTCCTAACACGTCTAGTAAGTGTATGGGAATTCAACAGCTATTCAGTATAGGTATAGCCTCTAAGTGTTGAACAAATGTAGCATTTAATACACTAACAAACATTAAGCATTGAAATCCGGTGCCTGGCGCCTGTCTCCGCGTCTGATTTCTTCTCGGCCTGCCCAGAGAACCGCTCTGCGACTGAATCTTCTTCAAACGGATTATAACCACCATGCATAGCAACACACTGCAGAAGTTCACACCGGCTTGTGGTTGTCGAACTATCAGATCGATTGTTATTACGGAGTTCGTCCCCCAAGTCAGTTGAATCACAGTTTCTTGTTTGTTGTTTTTTAACACAGAAAAGGTAAATCTAAACTCACGATGATGATGCAACAGAACTCCGCATCTGTAAATCAACATCTGACCAAACTTCCTATTTCATCTCATACAGATTCACAACAACCTACTATGATTACCGGACTACAAGCAGACGGTACGAAGAAAAGAGCGCGATCAGCTAGGGCCTGCTTAATATGCAGAGAAAGGAAAGTTAAGTGTGATGTGACCCTAAGATACCCTGGTAAATGCACAAACTGTGTCCAATTTAAGATAAGTCATTGCATTTTACCAGAACCTAAGAAGCGGAAGAGTGCAAAGATCAGGCAGTTTGAACTGTTGCAACTTGAAAATCTGAACAAGAAGGAGGAGAAGGAGGAGTCAAGGCTGGATGATCAATCACAACAACAATACCAGCCACATCAACATCAGGATACCACCAACCCAGTTTTATTAGCATCTCCTAGATCAATTTCCCCACCAAATGAATCACATTCATCTTCTAACAACAACTCCCAATTGACATCGAATCCATTTGACACGCCTAGCTTCATTCTTGAAGATACTAGGAATAAATTCCCAGAATTGTACGCTATCAGACTGGATCCTGCTAAAGTTCTAAGATCTGCAATGAAGCTGTCGTCACTTAAAGAATACATGGGATCTACAGCAGCCACTCCAATAATGAAACAAGTTATAGAAGAATTTATAGAAGAGTCAAATAAAAATGGCATTATGGCAGATTTCAATTTAGATCAAAACGATTTCAATTACTTGGATTCAATAGGATGCTTTTGCATTCCACTTAATTATAGACAATATATCGATTGTTATTTCGAAAGATGTCACCCGCAGATGCCGATATTGAATAAAAAACAGTTTATAAAAGATTACACATTTTTGACAAAGCCTACAAGTCTGCTATTACTCCAATCTGTTCTATTTGCTGGATCAAGAGTTTGTGAAGAATCCAACTGGACTGACGAACAGAAGGAGAAACAAGAGAAAATGAGTAAAGTGTTAAACAAAAGAGCTAAAGCTTTATTTGATGCTAATATTGAGTCAGACTCTCTTGCTTCAATTCAATCAATTTTAATATTTGGTAATTATTGGGATTCTCAACTGTTTAGTACCAAGTCGGGTACTTATTTGAACACAAAGCTTGCCATTTCAACTGCTCATTGTTTAGGTATTCATCGTAACCAAGATAACTCTAAAGACCTATCAATCATGGATAAAAAATTGTACAAAAGAATATGGTGGGCGTTATTTATCAAAGATTGCTTCACATCTTTCACTTTTGGTAGGCCATGGGCTATAGATATAGAAGATTGTGACGTTAGTATGATTGAGGCTTCAGATCTTATAGATACCTTAGATGATGAAAAAAATGATGGTCAAGTAGATGAAGAAGATTTACATACGTATACAGGCTTGAGTCAAGTTGAGATTGATTTCTTCTTGAACAGAGTTAAACTTGCTCAGACGATAAGAAGAGTCATTGACAATCAAACTTTGATTAAAAAAATGACAGATAAATATGATTCAACGTTACCCATATGGAAAGAATCAGATATGTTACTGGTTATGTGGCTTGATAATCTTCCTGAAAGTTTAAAATTTAGTATTGACAAACCACTGGCACATGAAAACTATTATGGTGCAGCTCTTGCATTAGAATACTACTCTGTGCTGTTGTTAGCTCATAGAAGTAACATTATGAGAACATCTTTGTCTAAGACAAAAACATCGAAAGATGAAGAGCCGGAGCGGCAAAATGGAATTAAATATTGTCCTTCATGGAGCATCACTTTCAAATCCGCTCATATTGTTACTGCAATTGGTGATTACTTTCTGAAGCATGATTATCTTTCTAAATGCAACAGCTTCATATTGTATAGTATGTCATCGGCTAGTGTTATGATGGTCTACCATTTATATAACAGTGACCAAAAAGTATCAGCAATTGCTAACAAAGATATACAGGTCTGTATGGAAGTTTTAGAAGAGACGTCAAAGAAGTGGCCAGTTGGAAAATTTGTACTTTTCAATATTAAATCCATTTACAACGATAAGTACAAACAGATTGCTTTAATCAGAGGCATATTAAGTTCAGCAAACCAAGATAATATAATCAGCGAAAATACTGAAAATCAGTTGAAACGAGAAAATGTCTCGGCTACTCATGGATCTTTACAACAACCTTCTTTGAATTGGTACAAGTCTCTAAAAAGTTTCTCAGTTGGAATGCCTACATTAAGTGCAGAACGGGGTACATTGAAAAATCAAACGTCATCTCATGCGGGACAAGATACATCGTCCCAAAATCAGACTTGTTTCAATGCTCTTGCGAATCCAAATTTGAAAGGAATCACTGACTTACCGGTGAATTCGATTTTTTACAGAGGTGCTTCGATGTCAACCACTTTAATAACTCCAACTGGAGACCGTAAATCCTCTCATTCAAACAAGACTCCTTATGAAGCAGTTCAGCTGCATGGTGTGAAACAAGATGGGCAATATCCGGGGACTCCGTCTCGGCGTGTGTCATCTCTGTCACCGTTGTTGTCTGAGTTCAGTGACGAAGGTGCTAGTTCTTTGCTAATGGAGAGTAACTTTTTAGATCGGCCGCCGATGACTCAAAAGGTAAGACAGACCCAGCAGGGATCGCCACAACCGCATCTCCAAATGAATCAGCAAGATGAGAATCAATCAAGGGCAAATACCGGTGCTCTGGGGAATCTTCAACATGTACTACCACACTCTCAATCAAATTTCGAAGGCACAGATGATTCAAGTTTAAACAGCTTTTCAAACAACAACAGCAACAGTAGTAACAATGATACTAATGGATTCGAAAATCAAGACACGTTGTCACCAAATAGATCCTCCTCAGGATCAGTGTTTACTCCTACTTTCGCTAACAGTCTGGCACTTGACATAATTAACGACAATTGGATGCCTAGCTTTGACACTTCTACGTTCCCTCTTGTGCCTCCGTCTGACATTCCTCGAGTTGAGTTACTCGATAATGTCGTGGATGAGATGTTTGATATTATGGGAACTGAAGCCGAATTGTATAGATAGAGTGGAAATAATGAATAAACTGTGTATATGTAAAAAAAAAATACAACTGCTGCACCACTGAAATGTTAACTCCGAGTTTCGCAGGTGGTGCAAAACTAACTAAAAAAAAGTGGACAGTGAGCGAAAGTCTGAAATCTCACTCACTGCAGATGTAAATCTGAGTGTAAGTAAGCAACTGCAACTATAACATGTACTCCGTACTACAAACTAATGTTCACTAAGCTACTCACCAAGACATTTTCTATATCACATTGCTCCATCGTCTATTTGTTCGAACATCACGCACTTAACGAGTCATCTCCCCTCGTCACATAGACATACATCATGTTGAAACTTTCAAGGGGTCTTCTGGGACTTAGTAAGCCACCCCAATTATCCGTTCTGAAGACATCGTCATATTTGCACCATGTTAGTCCGACGTTTCCTAACTCGTTGAGGGCGAACAGAACTGCCTTATGGAAAGCACATTACTCTTCAATTAGACAATATAATCAACCGAACAAAAGGGTTCCATTACTTGTAGGTACACTACATCATCATCATCATCATCATCATCATCATAATGGCTATATTACTAGTGTGAACAATTTTCAAGTTTCATCAAGATTCAACTCTACTCAACAACGTCAAAAACATGAAAGCTCTAAAGATGAATCAGAAGATAATGAAAAGGAAGAAGCCAAGAAGAGAACGTCATTTTCCGAGATTTTGGATCTTTTGAGGTTGACTAAATCAGAGCTACCTACTTTGTCGTTGGCCATCCTATTCCTATGTATATCATCTACTGTGAGTATGTTGTTCCCTGCCATCATTGGTAAAGTGATAGATACAATTAAAGAACCAGATTCAAAAACAGAAACTTCTAAAGATACTTTACCTGATACTATAGAAATCTTGGATTACAATATACCTATCTCTAATTTCTATGCCGGATTAGGAGTCATCTTCTTGTTTGGTTCGTTGGCCAACTTTGGAAGAGTTGTATTATTGAGAAAAGTTGGTGAAAGACTGATGGCCAAGTTAAGGCTAAATATTCTAAAGAAAATCTTTTACCAAGATGCCAAGTTTTGGGATATTCATAAAAGTGGTGATTTAATATCAAGATTAGTCAATGATTCAACTATTGTTGCTAGATCGGTTACTCAAAATGTGAGTGATGGTTTGAGATCGACTATTAGTGGTTTTGTTGGTATTTCCATGATGCTAGCTATATCTGTCAAATTGACAAGTTACATGATCTTAATCTTTCCTGCTTTGATCTTTGTTGCCATGGTTTTTGGAAAAAGAATAAAAGGAATCTCGAAAGATATTCAAAAACAATTAGGTAATTTGACGAAAGTCTCTGAAGAACAGTTTAATTTCACAAGGACTATTCAAAGTTTTAATAATGAAACTTACGAAGTTGGTAAATTTAAGAAAGAGGTTAAAAAATTGTACGACTTATCTGTCCATGAAGGTAGATTGAACGGTTATTTCTTTGCTGGTAATGGGTTTATGGGTAATTGTTTCTTAATTTTCTTGTTATCTACAGGTACATATATGGTCAGACAAGGTGAGTTGACCATCGGTGAATTGTCATCATATTTATTATATACAACATACAGTGCAACAAGTGTCTACTCTCTTTCAAACTTCTACTCCGAATTAATGAAAGGTGTTGGTGCTTCTGAAAGAATTTTTGAATTGATTAGACTGAAGCCTGCTATTATTCCAACCAAAGGTGAAAAGGTTGATGTTGATGGTAAATTGGAATTTTCCAATATAACCTTCCATTATCCAGCTAGAGCAAACCATCAAGTTTTCAACCGTTTGAATCTCACTATTGATAAGGGAGATCATGTTTGTTTGGTCGGTCCAAGTGGATGTGGTAAGAGTACTATTACCCAATTATTATTACGTTACTACGAGCCAGATTCAGGTGACATTATAATCAATGATCATAAATTGACCGATATTAGTCTAGCTCACTTCCGTAAGCAAGTTGGTATTGTCCAGCAAGAACCGATGCTATTTTCTGGTTCCATTAGAGAAAACATCACGTATGGTAAGATGGACGCCTCAGAAGATGAAATCTTGAAAGTTTGCGACTTGGCAAACTGTACCAAATTCATTTCTAACTTCCCAGATGGGTTTGACACCATAATAGGTTCTAAAGGTGCACAATTGAGTGGAGGTCAGAAGCAAAGAATTGCCTTGGCCAGAACGTTACTATTAGGATCCAAAGTTGGGGATGACGTGAGACAGAAGTTAGCCCACCAAGATGTATCAAACAAGAATGGTGACTTATTGTTAGGTCCTAATATTTTGATTTTGGACGAAGCTACTTCAGCATTAGATGCTAAATCCGAAGAAGCTATTAAGAGAACCCTAACATTGAGACAAGAGGCTGGGTTGACCACTATCAGTATTGCTCACAGACTAAGTACCATAAAGATGAGTGATAAGATTGTAGTTTTCAATAATAAGGGCTCTATTGTGGAGATCGATCATTTTGACAAATTGATCAATGACTCACAGAGTGAATTGAACAAATTGTTAACCAAGAGTGATTCAGGTGAGGATATTGAAGAAGAATTAACTCAGAAGGAACAGGAAGAACAGCCTCTTGCGAAATAAAAAAATGAATGACAATCAAAAAAGCTTTAACTTCATCCATTTTGCCCTGTACTTGTATATAATTGAAACAGCTGCTTCTAATTCTTTTGATTTTTTTTGGTTTTGGTCTTTACACCCATGTAATGGCTTTCTTCAAAATTAATTCTCAGTTTTTGTTTTATCATAATAGATTATTATACAGTGTTTATATGAACAACCTTTAATATACAGAAAATAATTTATTAATCAATTGAAACAGCTTTAATTCGGGGCTAATGAGAGTCACCACTTGAAACCACTTCCCAAATGACAAACTCGTCGCCAGATCTCAAAACAATGTCCACATTTTCACCGTTTTCAACAAAACTATGCTCATTGTGTAAACCATAGCTAGTGTTAGCATCTCTGACACCATACTGGACAAGCGCAAACCATTTTACGCTACTCAATTTACTGATCAACTCAGACGATATACTGCTAGATATAAGACCACCATTTAGTGTAAGTTTGAATACTTTATCATTGGCTTCAACTTCTAATAGTTCAGGGTATGTAGAAATGTATGACTCTGTTCTGTCAAATAAAGATAATTGTGGGCCTTCGGCAGATGCATATGTTATCCACTCTAGTGTTTCAGAAAGCCATGATTCATCTTGAGTAGGTTTCAAATTTGGGATCTTCAAGCTGCTCAGATTGCTCAAGTTTGAACTTATAGTACAAGTTTTTATGTGTTCAGCTTTTAATCCTTGTGTAAATAATGGGGTGGATGTATAGACAAAGTTAAATATCTTCTTTTTGTACTTGTTTTCAATAAACCAGAGTAATCTAGTATAATTCTTTTCATTCTGAGAAAATTTAGTCTTAAAATTCTTCAAATCAAAGGATACTTTATACAACTGTTGCTTTAACTTTTTGTTACCCTTTGAAATACTTGAGCGTACCCCAATAAGTCCTGAACGATGGTACGTCTCTTCTGATAGTTTTAAATTCAAAGCACCTCTTGTTATCGAGATAGTATCTTGATCGTCAACGTCCTGATCTGCGGAAACTAAGGAAATCGAATCAATCTCTAAATTACTTGTTAATGAGAAGACTCCTTGCATTATGTTATACAAATTGCATTCCACCACATGTGAACTTAAGTCCAAGGCTTCAACAAATTCTTGTATCTCCGTGCTGTCTAATGCCTCTTCAGGGAAGATTAGATCTATCTTGTTGATGAAATTATGATTATGAATTGTTTGGTAAAGAGTTTGTTCATCCCGTATGAAAAAACCACCTTTTATGTGGCAATGTGCCGAACTAACGGATTTCATTTTGAGCAATTTTGTTTTTCATTAGACTTTTATATCTAACTCAATCATTATTCATTACCACCAACCAACCAACGGATGTTTTGTTCAAATAAAGATGGTGACCACCCAATAGAAAAACAGTGGGTGGCTCAAATTGAAAGAAAACGCAAAATTCTGAAAAAATTCACCGCCTTTAATTTATTTGGAGGTTGGGAGTTTTGAGTTGAGTCATTTATTGATCGATTGAATGTGTTTTTTTGGTGATTCACTTTTCAGTGTTGTTTAATAGTGGTTGTACTTTACTTCAAAATCACAAATAGAGTACCACTAAATATCAAATTATCATGGGTTTTAAAGTCATAGAATCACAAGAGGAAAATCCGTTTTCGAAGCTGGTTTCTAGGCAAACCATTGTCGAAGTAGATCAGTTCGAATTAGAATCAGGAGACGTACTTTATCAAGTCCCAGTCGCTTACAAAACATGGGGGAAACTGAACGAAGCAGGAAACAACTGTATGATCATATGTCATGCTTTAACCGGTTCTTCTGATGTTGCTGATTGGTGGGGACCATTATTAGGTAAAAACAAAGCTTTTGACCCATCAAAGTATTTTATCATTTGCTTGAATTCCTTAGGTTCACCTTACGGCTCAGCATCACCTTTGACTATGGACACAGAATATAATGAACGGTATGGTCCCGAATTCCCACTCTGTACAGTCAGAGACGATGTCAACATTCACAAACTTGTGCTGGATTCATTAGGAGTTAAAGAGGTTGCTCTCTGTGTCGGTGGATCAATGGGTGGTATGCTGAGTTTAGAATGGATGTTCATCGATGAGGGTAAGTTTGTTAAAAATGTGGTTGCATTGGCTACTAGTGCTCGACACTCAGCTTGGTGTATCTCGTGGGGGGAAGCTCAACGTCAATGTATCTATTCTGACCCTAAATATGACGATGGTTATTATTCTCTTGAAGATCCTCCTATTAATGGTTTAGGTGCAGCAAGAATGGCAGCCATGTTAACATATAGATCTAGAAATTCGTTTGAATCCAGATTTGGTAGAGGTGCTCCATCTACTACACAAAAACTGAAAAGTGTGTCAAATAATAATAACACTGCATCTTTAGATGCGGAGGCCAATCGTGAAGAGTCATCAGCTTTAGTGATCGAAGAAACTTCTAGTGTTTCTTCTTCTCCATCTACGACTTCTACAATTACAATTACAAATAAAGAGGAAAATTGGTCGATTCATAACGACGGTGCAGTGATTAAAAGCAGGCGTTCATTTGAATCAAGACATGAAACTAGATCCAACTCATTTGAGTCATGTGTCAGCAGTACACCCGGAAGCCCAAGGGCAAACCCACCCTCTTCATTAAATAGTCCTCTATCATCAGTTTCTACGGCATCTTCAACAGCGACAGCTGCCAATCCATCCCTGATAAGACAACGTCGTAGACCGCAACATTATTTCTCTGCTCAGAGTTATCTTAGATATCAAGCCAATAAATTCCACACTAGATTTGATGCCAACTGTTATATATCAATCACAAGAAAGCTAGATACACATGATGTCGGTAGAGATAGACCGGAGTTTGATAATGATACAAACAAAGCTCTGAACTCTAGAACTCAACCTACCTTGGTGATTGGTATCTCCTCTGATGCCTTATTCACATTGAGTGAGCAAATTTTAATTGCTAAAAATTTACCTAACTCAACTTTGAAAAAGATAAACTCTCCAGAAGGACATGATGCTTTCTTGTTAGAGTTTGATGAGATTAATGAATTGATTTTACAGTTTGAGAAAGAACATTTGAAGGAAATCATGGAGAATGAAGGAAATAACGAAGAATGGACAGATGAAGCCATTGAGGAAGGTAAAAAGGAAAGTGTGTTTGGTGAAGCTGAAGATGTCGCCAATTGGTGAAGCTGTCACTCTCATTGATACCTATTGCCTCAACTTGAGAGTAGACTACATGCCTAGCCTCATTGGTGAGTAAAAAAAAAAACAGAAGGCTGTTAATTATTAAAGAACTCTAGATACGGTCACCTTAAATATACATTTTTATATGAATCGCAAGTACGTTAAGTTACAATTACATTAAATAAATATTTATAATAGTGAGCTAAGTACAAAGTTACGTTGAAATTATATAAAACCAGCAGAGTACCATAATCGGCAGGCCCCATGAACTATAAACCAAAGAAAGTATGTAAAAAAAAAGAAGAAAGAAACACATATTGAAATAAACCTATCAGGTGTACCTTTGATGTCCCTAAAATGAATTCAGGCACACAGATTATTATTCCAAGGAGATCGTAATTCACTTGCGCAAAGTAAAAAAAAAGAAAAAAGAAAGAAGAAAAAAAAAAGTCCAACTAATCCTCCGAAAAGAAAAACAAAACGAGCTATCATATCAAGAAAAAACCGGAAAACAATTAAATTAAACAAAAGGGCGACCTATCATGTCAATAACATCCATATCAAATCAATAACCAAGAATCTTCCAGTTCATCTTCGTCTGTGGTCTCAGAATAATTAGCAGTCCGAGATTTACGATTCTTGCTGACCGACAACTTCTTAGCATATTCCATTTCCATATAAATTGCTTCAATAGCATTCTGGACACCACTCTCATTCCTTATCTTACTGCCAATAAGCCTTGCCTTTTCAATTATTCTAGTATTTGTAGTAACTTCTTTCAGAGCCTTAGCCAACGCTTTAGAATTAAGATCCCTCAATCCAACACCACAACCTAAATCTTCCACTCTTCCAGCATAAAATTTCTGATCACCGAAAAATGGCTTTATAATCGTAGGTAGACCAAACTTCAATGAGGCACCTGTAGTACCTGAACCACCATGATGAACTGCAGCATCCATCTGAGGGAACAACCAATCATGTGGAACAGTCCCAGCGTTGAAAACTTGAGGAGGTAATTCGACCTCCACCTCTGTCTTTTCACCTAATCTATCAGACCAACCTTTGTTCAAAATACACCTAACGTCTGCTTCAACCACAGCGTCAGCGACAGCTTTCGTTAAATCGGTTGGATTTGTAACCACAATTGATCCAAAGCCAATATAAACCAATTTCTTGCCATCTTCTTTTGCATTTTGGATGAAGCTAAGCAACTCGAGAGATGGATCAAATGTACTACTTTCATTCAAGAACCAGTAGCCCGTAACGTGGACCCATTCAGCAAAGTCAACAGAAGGAGGGAACACCGCCGGAGACATATTATATAAGAACGGAACACTAGATTGTTTCATTGCTGCTAATGTGGTCCTACCCAATCCCAATGTCTCTACTCTCCATTTATTTATTTGCCCAGAAGTACCTCTCCAGTAACCATTTTCGAAAGCAACATGGGTCATATAGTTATAGGCACCTCCTAATTTCTGATCGGGAACCATGAACGCATGCGGATAAGCTCTAGTTCTAGTCCATGGCATAGTAAATGCTCTAAAATAAGGAATCTGCAACCTTTCAGCAATGTGAATACCACAAATGGACGAAGGTGATTCAATCAATACGTCGGTATCTTTGCATGCCTTCCATGAAGTTATCAACAAATCTCCTATCCAAGATCTAAACTTAGATTTGGCCTCTTTGATAAAGTTGTAATTAATTGATGGGTTGTTAACCATCAATGCCATCAATTCTGAAGGATCTCCAGCAATAACATCAAATTCAATATTGTGTGATTTAATCCAACCTTCAAACTCCGCATGTGTGACGATCTTCACTTGATGCCCTTCTTTCAATAATGCTTTCCCGAGTGCGATGTAAGGTTGAACATCACCTCTTGACCCGATAGTTAGTAAAGTAAACCTATACGATTTGGACGGTTTCACTTTTGTTTTCGTTAATGGGTGTTCTTCAATAATAATAGGAACTTCAACACCAGTCGCATTTGTGATTCTAGTTTCAAACATCCGCAATCTGGCAGAGGCCAAACTTGTAGATGATTCAGCAAGCTTATAACTTTCATCTCCCGAGGACTCACTTGGATATGCTGAGTTATCAGTGCTAGACTTCTTGAACATATCCATCTGTTTTAATAACAAGAACTCACAGTCATCTCTAGCTTCCAGTGACGAAAATTCAAAAAATAACTCTTCATGTCCGTGTATAACAACAACCAAGCCTGAATAACCAAATCTAAATCCTTTTTCCTTACTAATATTCTCTATATCAATAAAGGGTAATATCATAATCGTT
The DNA here is from genome assembly GCA_003707685.2 of Ogataea pilisensis. NCBI lineage: Eukaryota > Fungi > Ascomycota > Pichiomycetes > Pichiales > Pichiaceae > Ogataea > Ogataea pilisensis. Next base: position 214,608 of record PPKM02000009.1, read on the forward strand.
CTTGATCCAGGTAATGTTGATCTAAAACACATCTCATTTGAACCAAGATAGATTTTACCATAAGTAGGCAAACCTTTAACTAAGTAACATGCATAAGTAGAAATTAATTTCTGTGAATCATTTAATGAGAAATGTCTTAAAAACCTCTTAGTGGCACTATTTCTTTGTTCTGGATCTTTAACAAAATGTGGATCATCCCCTTCTCTCACCAGTGCACATTTCTCTTCATAGTGATTTAACGAGCTGGAAGGTAGCATACTTTGAGTAAAGGATGCAATGCCTTGCACTAGAGATCTAGTCGATAGCCAATAACGTCGTGATGTAGTCAAAGGGGTTTCAGATGACGCATTTGTGTCGGTGTTTGAAGGATCAGTGGACTGTTCATCAACATCAACATTCACATCTTCATCTTCGTATTCATCTTCAGACAAGATATCCGAAGGAAAGAGGAATTTGTTTGTTTCTTTGTCCTCACTGTCTTCGCTAGAAACGACATTCTGAGCATGTCGCCCACCACCTTCTTCCAGTGCCGTGAAACCTTCATGAAGAGACTGAATATTGTCTTGTACCTGTGTGGCATCACTATCGCTGGGAATTCTCTGTTTAGAGTGCGGGACATCAGGGTGGAATGAACGAGATGTTTGAACAACCGAAGACGATCTCTTCAAAATCTCTATCTTCGACTTCATAAGATCGGATTCCATTGGTGTCTCATCTTCACTTGCACCTTCAGAAATTTCAAGTCCTGCTTCTTTAATTATATCTTTGATCTCAGTAACAGCGACTTCACCCTTAGAGAAAAACATCAAAAAATAGTCATCAATCGCATAGGAATCTGCACTTTCAATAACTTTAATCCTCAAGTTTTTAGTAGCCCCAATAACTGAAGTTAACTCTAAATCCACAATATTCTGTAAAGGAATTTTGATAGCAACTTGATCACCATTATTTCTTGAGGCGAATATTTGTTTCTTTAAGCTTGAAATCCATGCTCTAGCAGAATCAATGGTATCCGCGATAAAGGAATGCGTCCGGCTTTCAGTTATAATACGAATCCACACAGATTTCTGTGTATCTTTGTGATTCTGATTAAGTGAATCATATGAAATTTCTGCCCTCAAAGCTGTTCTTAAATCAATGACCAAATGTGGAAAATATAAATCAGTAGAGCTAGAGTAAATTGAAAAGGTATTGTCTTTCAAAACAGCCCATTTCCTATGTTCCCTCATAGATGGGTATGATTTTGTTGTTAATGTTCCACTTTTAATAACAAATCCTTGTTTCTTTGGTAGGAATGCAAAAAAAAGAATATGTCGTCTGGTTAAATACAAATGGCCCTGTAATAACACCTCACCCATCAACCAACATGGATAGTCACTCGTAAACTCATCATCCTCTGAAATGTCAAAAGTTTTCTTTAATTTTTCAGACAACGCAAGAGCCCTTTTCTCAGCTGCACGGTCCGATTCTTTACTGGACATTCTTTCCACCACGGACAGTTCAAACCTTGATCTGATCTTGTGTAATTTTTTGGCTCCCTCAAGTTTTTGATTTGCAGTCTCTGTATGGTCAGCTTCTTCAGATAATCTAATTGTATCATCTGCAGTACTAGGGGTGGCAGATCTAGGGTATTCAAAAGTGCTAGCACTGTCAAGAAAGTCATTGTTCAAATCGTTATCGTTGAGTCCTTCTGGATGTGAAATGTCAAACTCTGACGTAGGAATGGGAATACCGCTAACACCCGAATCTGGTTCATCATCAATAATGTCATGATTAGTACGTATTGGCTGGCCTTTCTCATTGATACTCAGCTGGTGTCCTTCGTCATCAAAATCTTGGAAACCAGCGTTAACACTAGCAGTTGTTAAAAAGCTTACAAATGATCTAGATATTCCCTCTATGGATTGCTTTTCAGATTCTGGGAGTGGGAGTTTTCTTGCAGCAGTTGAAGTGGATCTTGACATTGGTTTCGGGTTTGAGTTTGATCTCTTGTGTGAAATAGCATGTGTGAGAAATGATGTAGAACTAGAAAAACTAGACGTGGAAGCTACCTTTATAGGAGATGCTGCTCTTGATATTGAGCTAAATATTCTTTGTGGCGATAAGGCGAATCTTCTTCTGGAAGGACTTAAAGAGGTCGATTCATTTAAACTGTCTCTTAACGAGAGTCTGTCTGCTTGTATCATCAGTGGACTACTAGGTTGTGGCACCACGACGGTATTGACGTCTCCATCTCCATCTCCATCTCCATCTTCAGCTTGGCTAGGTTGTTCCGAGACTGGGAAACTACCAGGTAGTTTGAATGTACTATCTCCGCTATTTAAATCCGACATATATAGCTATAATTATATCTAACCGGCGTTCTGAAAATCTTATAAAAATATAAGAGCAAAAATACAGTAAGATTGGTAAAGTTGGTAGAGGAGACAAAGGTAATGGCTTCAAAAATCTATGTGGGGTAAACTGGGTGAGTTATTTATGTGAACTGGCGACAGATACGGATTAAAGACTGAAGAAAATAAAAAATGACAGATTCAATAGCACTAGTATGAAAAGTACGTTTTCAGAAAGTCAAAGACTAGCCACTGTGAAAGAACAAACAAGGCACACTTGTGGATCACCCTTGTAACCACTTCTCAGAATATCAGGAAGTCTATTCTTCCTCTTTTTATTATCTAACCACAGTAATTAAACCGGGGCAGTGCTCTGAGTGTTATGTAATTGCTGTTACCTAAGAATGATGTCAGCTGGGCTATTCTGTGTTTCACTTGCAATGAGTTGGCACAGTATATCAATCGATTCCACAGTTACACGCTACTTATGGGTATGTATATATTATATATATATGTATAGATAAAGGTATGATATAAACAAAACCGCATCAACTAGGCCGGCTCAAGTATTTAACCCTGTCGTCAACTTGGAAAACAACTTCTCTTAACGCCCGATACTCATTTCTACCAAACAAAAAGCCAATCATCCCGTCAACCACACCTGTAACTGTTATCAGCACGCCAAAGATGAAGAACAAAATCGAAGCCCACGGCGAAATAAATGAAACAACAGTTATAAGAGGTAAAAATGCAATGAAGATAAGTATAGAGATAATGAAGTGCCAGTTTCTCCATTTACTTTGGAATGAATTAGTGTCCCGTATGTATCCCAGTACGGTATCTCTTAAATCTTGATATACTCTGAATCTTTCCATAGCAAGATACTCAGTATTCGATTCAGCTTCTTCGTGTTCCCCATCTTGACTTTTTGGCAAAAGCTTCAACGTTGTAGCGTATGCAAAATGATCGGAGTATGATCCGATTCCAGGAATTTGCTCAGTAAACTCCACAGAAGCGGCAATGGGAATGATTTTGTCATTATCAATCAATGCGTAATCTAACCTACAAGCTTCATCTGGTCTCCTGTTAGCCCTCCAGCTATTTAAGGTAGAATCACAAGTAATAGCAGCTCTTTTAATTTGCTGGATAGGAGTCATCTTCTTGATCTCTTCTAAAAGAGTAACGCCGTTCAACACCTCCCAACTGTCACTCAGTTCACCTTCATATTGAATGATACGATAAGGCAACGACCCTGGTCTGGAATTTAGATCTCCAACTAATATCGTAGCATACCCAGCCTCTTTCAATGTTCCTAATAAACTGGCAATTTCCCAAGCTTGACAAGCTCTGTGACAGGCATAAGCTGCATCTCCAGTCAATGAATAGGGAGCATGCATGTGTGAATTCAAAACAGCTATTGGAGAAGCGTTAGGGAAAGTTGGTTCAAGCAAAGTAACGGCTACAGATTTACCAACATACCAGTCTCCTCTGAAAAACGCCGAAGGTCTACCATTAATTGGAAATTTATACAAGTACGTCTTTTTAATTGGAATCTTCGAAAGAATGACAAGTCCAGGGCCTGTCAGGATTCCAGCTGAAAAGCATCTTCTATATCTGTATTTGTTTGAACATATTCTATCGATGTATTCCCAATCTTCCTGTGTCCAAACTTCTTGTAGCGCCACTATATCGTAGTCTTCAACATTGGTTTCTAATGATCCTAATCGATCAGCAATGGCCCTAAGTCGTTCTTTCCTATTCTTTGATACATATTTCAAGCCCCACGTATTAAATGTAAGCAGCCTGATAGCATTAAAAGGACGAGTGACATTATATCGTGAGCTGTCTTCGGAAATTTCCTCAATAGTTTCTGACATTTGTGCTTGTCTTTTGTTTTGAATTGCTGAACCAAATGAGCTCATAATTTTGATTTAAATACAATTGCTTTATCTAAGAGCAACTGCTTCAGTTGATATCTAATGACTTGACGATTTTGTTAGGGGAGGTGATTTTCGTATACGGATAAGCTCCTGTTTCTACATGACATTTGAGTTTTGTATCTTTCAATGGGTATAATGTTCCCTTTGCGGTCTGTTTAGATCAAAATGCAGACGCCGCAACGCGGCCAGATTCGGACTTTTTTTACTGTATAGTATAGTATGCCTTTCACAGGTTTCCATCTAGATTCTGATTTTAATGATCTATAAGATTTACTAATTTACTATTCACAATTTATAATTAATAGATAGCGTTAGATTTTTCAAAAGCATTCCGTTTCTACAACTCCACATCATCGACAGCGACCATCAAACTCTAGCTCTGGGAAAGAGAATATAAATTTATCACATTTGCGAGCAATATTAGCCCAGCCTTCCCCGATCACCGTTGTTGCAAAAGGAGTAGATGGCTCTACAGTTTCGCTCTCTGATTCAACAAACCTTCTCTTTGCTAAATAAATCAAGGTACCTGAGTAATAAATTATGAGTAACTATTCTAGATATCTCGGGTAAACAGATAAACAGTAATGATGATAACAAGTTCTGATTAGCCTAAAATTTAGATTTCCAGTGGCATCTTGTATCAAGAATAAACTCAGAAAATGAAGCAATTTTCCTGAACAATAAAAGTGAAACCAGACTCTAAATCACTTATGCCGCCTCTATTTCTTCTAGCTGTACGTTCATCCTGTAGCAAAGAGTTGGGGATGATCATAAGGGTCATGAATTTAGCTAAACAGCATCTTGAGGATGCTACCAACTATCCAGATCTTAGAGACACTAAAAAGATATTCACAGTCACTTGGCGGCTAGAGAGGCTCTTGCTTATCTTGCCTGTATCCCACGTAGGGAATCTTCTAAACTAGGCAGACCAAACTAACAATGTAGATAAAGCAAATCTAAGCTATTTCTGTGCTCTTGGAGAAACACAAACATTGAAAATACGACATGACTAAGCTAAAGACAAACAGATTACAAGAACAAATGAAAAATAAAGCGAACAATTTTCTGACAGATAATTATGAGAATGAACAATTTAAGACAATGCTAGGACCCAAACACTGAAGGGTTCAACTTATAAATAGCTTATAGAAGTAAAATAAAGAGAGTTATGGAAATGGTATGGGGTAACTTGATCTGGCAATGAAAACTACTGTAGTTTATAGAATGATGATCCTGATACAAGTTAATGACTTGTAAAGCTAATCAGTTTAATTATTTAGGTGGGTTTTTCGGGGTACTGATCAAGAATCTTGAACCTCCACCACCTGCATCAAGTCTACTAGGAGATGAAGGGGATAGCTTCTCAGGTTGTTGAAAGCTTGGTCTTCGAATAGGTGGAAGTAACTTAATACTTTGCTGGGGCGATCTTATCTGATGTGAACTATCCGGATTTGTAGGAGGGAAAGAGTAAGCATTCTGTTGCGGCATGTATGGAGAAGAATAATACATACTGCTATGAGGCGTATGTTTGCCCATCTGCACTTGTTGATGATGTGGTCCTTGTACTGGCGTCATAGTCGGATCTTGTGGTCTCGCTGGTCCATATGGAGACGATGGCGGTGGTGGTTGTGGTTGTTGTTGTGGTTGTTGTTGTTGTTGTTGTTGAAGATAGTGAACATGATACGGGTCCATCGCATATACTGAGGATCTTCCAGGAGGTCCTCCTCCTTGGCCTGCATAAAAAGAACTTGAATTGTAGGGAAAATCTCTGTACGTGTACGGGGAACCTAACATAGTATTAGTGGTTGAACTCTCTGATCTGTTTCGTTTGTGTAAGGGTATGGCACTGAACTTAGAAGGAGATAAAGGAGGTAATTGAGGTGGTGGTTGACTTTCCTGTGGGGGCAAATCCTTACGAAAAGTGGTTGAAAGAGAGTCTGACAACTTTCTTTTCGTAGCAGAAGACGGACTTGTAACAGAACCATTGTTTTCTGCGTTTCTATCCGTAGTTGGTGACGTGGACAACTGACTTGAAGAAGTGGGGGCGTTTGTAGCTTCCGTTGAAATAGTTCTGCCGCCTGCGAATGGTTGAGAGCCTGCCGTTGCAGCAGTTGAAAACGAAGATTCTTTCGATCCTGGTCCAGACCAATGATGAAACTCATACTGTTGCTGTTGTGGTGGACGATGCACTTTCCAAACAGAAGTAGAGGCAGCCATAGAGGGAATACTCGTTGTTGTATGCGACCTTTGATGAGACACGCCTCTGACTGGTGATCCTTGGCGTTTCTGTTGTTGTAATAGTACAGTATTAGGATCTTGATCAGAGGTCCGTTGTTTAGGAGATCTGGGTGGCTGTACCCGAGGAGTGTGAAACTGGTGGGGTGGAGGTGGAGGTTGCTGTTGTTGATATGGAGTTCTGTAAGGATGTTGTGGTGGAGGTTGAGCCTGAGCTTGAGGATTTGGTGATGGAGAAGGCGGGTCGAAAAGTTGTTGGCTTCGTTCTAGTTGGTGTTGCGGAAGTGGTTGTGGTGGTAGATATGGCGGCCGAGACTGTATCAGTGATCGAGATGAAGATGAAGAGTGCTGTCGGAGTTGTTGTTGTTGTTGTTGTTGATATTTGAACATTTCGTCTATCTTCTCCTTGATGTCAGTAGCAGTTGTAGAAGAAAACAAATAAGGTATCAAATCAGGTGAAACTCCAAGAGAAGCCGCGATATTGATCAAATCTATTGACATAGCTAAATTCTTAGTCCTTAGTTCTTCCTGTCTTGATCTCTCTTGTTCCATCTTCAAAGTTATCAGAGCATGAAGTGATTCTTCAGGATATGGCCATTTCGATAATCTTACTCCAAGCAATTGTGACACAGCCTCATATAGTTCAAAGTTATTCGGTTGTTGAGAATTTGTACTTTCAACACTCTCAGGCTTACTTTCCTGATCCTTAACGCGATTTTCTTCATTTATTCCAGCATCGAATTGTTCAGGAATATTTGTTAAAACTGGGTCTGGGTCTGGGTTTACTACGTTCTTTAATGGCGAGGTGGAACGTAACTGTCGGTTGTCCGATTTGATTGCGGCCGCTTGATGCTGAGTATGCGCGTTGTCAGACATGGTTAATCGTAGCTATATTATAAAGCAAAAAAATCAGGATGCAAATGTCAAAGGAAATGAGAACTCAAGCTTGAGACTGAATTGAAGGGGAGATCCTATAATAAGAACAATAAGTATACAATGAAGGTGATTCGTTTTAGTAGAGGTGATAATATGAGAGTAAGGAACTCAGAAGGAAGAGTGGGGGGAAAGGAATGAATGAACCTGAATCGGATATGATTGACTGCGAAGGAATGGGATGGAAACTTTTGATTCCAATTCGCTTTGTATGTATTCTTTTTCTCTAAATATATGCTGTAAATTGAGGACAACGGTGATTCAGGTTTCCCACTGGGATTGGGTGGTGTCCCAGGAGTCAAATATGAAATTCTATATGGATTGTATGCGGTATGGAATAAGGAGGAGAGCAATCGGATATACCTTGATTAAAGCCAAGCCAACATCTATAGAGAAGAAAAGTAATCAATTGTTAGCGCCAATTAGTGTGATATATGGATAGGATACCTCGATGTAAACTCAAAGTGTTGAACACTTGTTTGAGAAAAACTTACACTTGAAACGTTTGTGTTGGTTTGTTTGTATATTACTGTCCTGTCCTTTCTACGAGTCCAGTGCTGTCTTTTTAGAACCCAAATCCAACTTGCCCTTTTGGACGCGTGGAAACTTGGGGCAGTACGAAATGCGTTAAATCCTGTGGCACCGGTGAGTTAAAATAAGACAGGCTGTCTGAGCTGGCGGAGCTGCAGCTCTCAGGGGGAATATAATAGGCTGGAAGGGGCAGTTCTCCCGTGTACAGGCAGAGGGCACAGGGGGGAACTGCGATATCTAAACAGGCAAAGTAAAAGTCGCCCCATGCGCGAATACAAGAAAACTTCGCAGAGCGGCGTTAGTGACAGGCCTGTTTCGGTTATATGATGTTCACTCCACTAGTTTGTGGATCAATTAACTCGTTGCAAATCAGACTCTTGGACCTATAGTCAGTTCTTCTATTTACGGGCTACATTTCAATATATATAACCAGTCGACTCAGAAGGTAAGTATATACAGTATGGGACGGTGTGAAAATGAGTACAAGCCAACTATTGGAAAATTTCTGATCTGCCCCCCCCCCCTTATCCCCACCCCCCTTCTCCCATGCAAATCTATGAGCTACCTGTAAGTCAGTATTCTGTATAAATAGATTAGGTTTAGGTTTTGGACAATCCTCAAGAAAATGCTCGTCGATGGAAGCAACCCTGGTCGAGATCTTCATTACGGGTTGCCCAACTAGAATCTCAATTACGCATCACAAGTCAAAGCAATGTAGCGGTGTAGTGCATGTTCCATCAATCTACCATTGGTATTTTTAGAATTTATATATGCTTCTGCCATTTACCATCGCCAAACCAAGATCCGTTGAATGTAGCATTAGTTCTATCGTCAATTCCATGTGCCTAAAGAATATTTTTGTGTCCAGTACAATGGCAAAAGAAGTGTATATTAACTACGCATTCTCTGATTCATCTAGGGTGGACAACTCCGTACCATTACAAAGAGACTGATTGGTCAAAAATATACATACATACCGCCCTGTCAACCCCATGATCTCTTTGGCAAGCACCAAAATAATGCGTCACCAACAACCCAGCAGCACCTTTATTCATTTCTTCATACATGGAAGAGAGTGACATATATGCAGCTTATTAAGTTTCCCAAAACGGCGACTTTCTTGCTCCTTTCATCACCTGCAACTGCTCCTTTCAGGCTGAGATTCCTGAAATTTGACCGACCCACAGTCGCTGCACAGAATCAGCTTCTGCACGGCCAAGGCCGCCCAACAAAACAAATCGACTTTCAACTCAAAAAACAAAAATAAAAATAAAACTAAACTGGTCTCGACGATCGACGCATACACATCTTGCTAAGCCAATTCGTCCTTTTGAATCTCTATTTTAGCACATGCCCATGCAACTTTGTTGAATTACCAAGCATATATATAACAAGAATTTTCAAACAGCTCTCTTTCTATAACATCCATGTTGTCAGAGATATTTACATAAGTGTGGCATACCCAGAATTCAAGTAATTGTATCATCTCAAATAATGACAGGACAAATCATTGATGGTAAGGCAATAAGTGCCGAATTACGCACACGCATATCTGATGAGATCCAAGCTATCAAATCTCAAAGACCAGATTTCCAACCGAAATTAGTTATAATTCAAGTTGGATCCAGACCAGACTCTTCCACTTATGTGAGAATGAAGTTAAAATCTTCCGAGGATGTCGGGATAGATGGTTCTTTGTTGAAGTTCCCTGCAGAGATCACTCAGGATGACTTACTTTCACAAATTCAATCATTGAATGATGATCCTGCAGTTCATGGAATTCTAATCCAATTGCCAATCCCACAACATCTAGACGAGGAATTAGTTACAAATGCTGTGAAACAAGAGAAGGATATTGATGGATTTTCCGAATTGAATTTGGCTGCTATCTTCAAGAAGAATGCAGTCGCTAAGTTTGTCCCATGTACACCTAAAGGTATAATGTATTTGTTAAACCATGAAAATGTCACTATTAAAGGTAAGAATGTTGTTGTTTGTGGTAGATCAGATATTGTTGGTGGCCCATTGGCGAAACTACTTGAAAAAGCTGGTGGTACAGTGACTACCATTCATTCAAATTCCACCTCTGAACAAGTTAAATTCTTCTGTAAAAATGCTGACATCATAGTTAGTGCTGTTGGTAAAGCAAATTTTATAACTGGTGATATTGTTAAAGAAGGTGTCGTTATTGTTGATGTCGGTACTAATTATGTTCCGGATTCTACTAAAAAATCAGGTCAAAGAATGTGTGGTGACGTTGATTTTCAATCTTGTGTGGAGAAAGCTTCAAAAATTACACCTGTTCCAGGAGGAGTTGGTCCAATGACTGTTGTTATGGTTTTAGATAACCTTTTACAAAGTGCCAAAAGAGCAAATGGCTTATTATAATTTAGATAAGGATAAAAAAAAAAATTCAACAAACCAACTTAGAAAAATGTAATTATGTTCAGGCTATAGGTTGCTTTTAGGTCCTTTTGAACAGTGTACAATTGTGTTTAATTTTGCATCACTTTTTAGTGCTTTTTTTTTTTTGGCTTTAAATTACTCTTTCGATTTATAATATTCTGTTGCTTCTTTTTGATACCTATATATGGATTATCATAAAATTTTCTTCCACTACTTAATATCAACGTCATGCCCATAGCAGGAAAAATCCATAGTTACTTTCAAAGTATTTCTATTTTATGTTTTCCAGGCAAAACTCATTTCAAATGAGCTGTCGCATTCTCATACAATGACTGCCAAACAAACGCCTCACTAAGCATCATCTCAATATCATCGTCATTCCAATCTTTAGTCTTCGCAGGATCCTGCAAGAAGATAATCATATCCTGGAAATCCATAGTCAGTAGCACATCACTAAACCGTCTTAAAAATGCACAACATACGTACACGTGGAACTGATTAAACCCCGTAGGGAAATTAGAGATATATGTGTCCCACATTCTTATAACAAGATCTAATTTCAATTCCCTCATTAGCATACAGTTCATCCACCTAAATGAAAATTGAATAAAATCTATACCTTCGTTTTCAAAATGTTGTGCTAGCAATGGTTCGTCTCTCTTGACTAAGTTTTTCAATTCTGTGACTTGTCTAATAATACCGGGTTGCTCATGAATGTAGTTATCTTGTATCGTATCAAGAACTTTAGTCAAGCACCAATAAGTGTCAGCTTCTATATTATTGATTAGCTCCTTAGGTAGTGACTTCGGATCAAATGATTCCACGTCAATATCGTCTTTCAAGTAATGTTTCAAAAAAATCTGATAAAACGGAGTGACCAAGTCATTTATACCTTGTACATAGCCACTCGCAGGATGTCTAATTGCCCAAAGATACAATATTTTCTCTAATGATCGATGTGTGGTTTCAAAAGAATATAGTTTTATTGTGGGATTCGTTCTAGGAATATCAATTGTAATTTGATGCCAAATGGTCTGGTCTTTTTCATTTTGAAATAGCTGAGTCATGCTGTTTATGTACTCTTTACGTTTTCTGTACAACACTGATTCTCTCGTGGATGCATTTGTAGGGACATAGCCAAGTAAGACTTGCCAAACTAATGCACGTATCGAAGATGGAATTCTATTCCATGACTGTCTTCTCAAATCTGATATTTCAAAAGGTTGAGAAGTCAACGCTTTCACTATCTTATTGTATCTGCTTATGTCGTTTGATGGCGGCGTTTGAGAGCTCAGGATTGAATACGGATCTTTCATTATCTCTTCGTAGTTTGGTTTTAGAAAAGGATATGGTGAGTCACTATTGTCATTATCTGTATCTGCATCTGCATCTGCATCAACATCTACATCTACACCGTCATAGAAATAGCTGTAACTGCCTTCCCTATCTAATTCATTAGGTTTTGGAAACGGTGATGGCTCCAATTGACTGCTATCCTGAATAGACAAATCTTCTATATTAGGATAAAATTTATTAGAGTTGGTCGCTGGCGGTATCGGGCTACTCAAATCATTAATATCGTCATTCCAATCACTATCATCGTCCACTTGTTCTTTCGTCCCAGATCTCCATTTCATACTCTTTGAAAAATTCAAGCTTGGTCTTGGTGATGAAGATGAGTATGCATTGCTGTTACTGCTGATGTTGTTACCATTGGAATGAACGGATCGTCTGTCAGGAGAAACTGTTCTTCCGTAACCATGAGGCGTTTCAGGGTTCATCAGATCAACATGAGAGAAGGATGCACCTACGACTTTATGAGTCTCCCCTGTTAATCCAGATGAAAATCTTGAATTGTCTGATGAGGACCTTCCTAACGAGGTCAGTGATTTCAAAAAAGAATTCTTAACGTTGGGGGTTTGAAAGGATGCAGATCTTGCTTCGTTCTGTTGAAGTGTCTGATAGTTGGAACCAGATTCAGGAGAACCAAACGAGAAGTCATTGAGTTGGGACATCTCCTAAAAAAATAAAGATACGCAATGGAGCGGGATAAAAGTAAAGGTTAGTCTTGATGTTGAGCTATATGAAATAAGGAAAAGTAAACGGTGGATTTCAGGGCATGTAGTAGTTAGTTGGACTTACATTGTACATATTCTTGCTCATGATCTAAAAGTGTCTATCTGGCCGTTATTATAAATTTCTCTTTCGGACAGCTATCTGGGTTACAAAAAGGATAAATAAATTGAGGTATCCTAATATGTCTGGTAGTGATTGACGGTCATCCTGAGCTACTCCAACGGTTCTAGATCGACATGTTCGGTAAACTCGACCACAACTACTCTATTAATCAACTCCAGGAAACAGAACAGGTAGGAACGAGATTTCACAATTACATCTTTACACCAGTAATTTCCAGTACTGTTTGTTTCTTTCTCGTCTGGTTTCAGTTGAAACTTCTACATAAATTTCTTATCAAATCGTGGAACTAAGACTTCATAAAACATTCATAAAGTTTATATATCAAAAAACAGAAGTTAAAGATAACAAATCAAAAAAAAAGAGAGATTGGAAACTTTCAGAACAATCTTCAGGCACATCACTTCTTGAGTTAATCAACTGGTCCCTCTTTGCAATCGATCAAGATTATTATAAGAAATGGTGAGCTCCATCAAACATTTCTTCTATTTGGTTCCTAAATTAATTCTTTTGCTTCAATAGATGTAAAAATTGTTCACTTCTGTATATGACATGTAATAACAATCATTTATCAAGTAAAACTTCGTTGAAATATACTACAAAACAGTCAGAGTGTTGTACTAATTAAAATTCCCCAAATCCAAATTTTATAACACTACGATCTCTTTGCTTCGAAGTTAGTAATTTAAAACCAGAAGTATGAAAACATAAAGTAATAGAGGAAACGGAGTTTGTAGAGTTAAGCGCTTACATCATAAAAAATCAGAATCTTGCTTTCCTTAGAGTTGTGCAGCCTCCATATTTAAGCGCCCATCCCAAGGACAAACAGGTAAAATGCTCATTAATGAGGTGGACCAAAATAAGACAAGGATTCGTCCTGAACCATCACATAATCATGATCTGAATCTCGCATCCTCTACGAAGAGACCTCTTATGTAGCTTTGTGTTGCTCGATAAGGACTTAAGACAAATTAATGTACTAAACCTTGGCTGGTGATGTAAAAAAACAATGCGCTGAGAAAACGATTCATAGCTGAAAATGATCTATTTATATAGAGAAAATAGTGATATACTGCTGTTTAAGTATGTGCCAGAATATACTTGATTACATGGTTGGAATTACGTCAAGGGCGTAATATCACAACTAAACTGGTAGGAACTAATGATTCAGCGGCAAAAAGCTGTATGCAACTCTAGTAGTGATTCTACCCCTGCTAGATTTATAATTGGAGTTTTAAAGTTTTAAAGAAAACGACAGAGTTGGCTATCACTGAGAATGAATTGAGTTGTTACCAATAGCCTATGTCATCCATTAATCATAGCATAATGGAAATTGAAAAAGGTTGACATACTAGACAAATTTCCTTGAGCCAGATCATAGTATAGTGTAGTCAATATTCTACAACATGGTTCCGGAAGATGGAACGGCCTCTGACAGCGAGTTACAGAACATATACATTCTGCGACAGAACAGATGAAAAAGTTTCATGAGCGGTTGAAGAATAATCTTAACTTCTATAACGTCTGCGTGAAGACGCTTTATTTAGTGTATCAACGCATTTAGCGAATCAATCATAGAGAAGAATTCAAAAAGAAGTCCATGTTATTAATTGTATACTCACCTGAAGTCTTTCACCTATGTAGTTCATTTATTATTCCTTATTTAATGTAACACTTTAATATCAAATGCACTGTTTCAATCCTAAATCCCACAACTGGTGTGTCTCGTTAATCACATAAGTCATAGTTTTCTTCTCGTACCCTTCGTCTCCTAAAAACTTCAAGTTATCAATGACATCTTCTAATAAAATGGCTTTCCCTGCCAGTATCGATTCACCTAGTCCTTGGTGTTCACAATTGACTACATGAATATGGAAGTGATAATAAGAAGGTTGATAATGAACAAAGATTCTCAACTTATCACTGGCGATTTTGTCTTTGTAGTATTTAGGAACTTCACTCCTCAAACTTACCAATAGTCTCTGTAAGAACTCGACATGACTTGAATTCAGGTCTCTAATAGATGATATATCTTGTCTATACACAATACAACACAAATACAATGACTCCATAGTCTTGCCGTCCCATTTCATATCTGGAATCAAAACATAGTCATGGTTCTTGAAAACAACTCTTTCTGCCTCGGCACCTTCAAAGAGAATATTATTCACCCACTTGATTCTATCACCTTTCATTGTTTCAATATAAGGCTTCACGACTTTGTGGTATACTTCTGGAGTTTCATGAACAACATGCATCACAGGCTTACTAAACTTACGAATATGTATCTCTGTGGCAGGATAGATTAGATTTAACTTTGAAGCTGGAGCATTCAGTAAATCCTGATCTAAAAGATTCATACCCCAATGATAAACATCATTAGTAGCGATATCTTCAATATCAGTGATCGCTAGTTTGCTGGCAGAAAGTTGATCCAGTGTGTAATTAAAATGTGATTTCTCCAGAGTCAGTATAGCTGGCTGAGAGTGGATTGTACCTAACAGTGCAAGTGTCTTTAGTCGAGAATCCGAGAGTAGTGTTTTTTCATATTTGAACTGGGGGACAAGCTCATGAAGAGATGACATATTGATCAAGGTTATCTTAGAATATCTCTTCGGAAATTGCAGAGATAATCACTAGGAACAACTAATAGAATACAGAATGAAAGCGATATCTCAGTTTAATGAGCAAGTAATCGCTCAAAAGATCATATACTCTTGTAGGACATTGACTGAAGTTGTTGTTACCTTATCTCTGCCCATTCCACTTACTTATAAACTGCCAACTGAAATATCTCAAATACATGTTTAGTTACGAAGAAACACATCTTTACATCAGTTTTAAGATCAGCGCTTTAAAATTACGTCAAATTTTTGTTCCTTTTTTTCATTGCCCTTTTTCTATTGTGAGCATTTACAACGTGTTGCAATGGATTCAATTTTATTTGTAATTTGCTTAAGCTGTCATCATAGTTGAAATGGCAACTATTTTGTATGCCTTGGTAGTACAGTTGGTGTTACTCTAGAAGATAATGTTTTTAGTACCAGGTAGTCAGTTTAGTATGTCGAATATACCTCGAAGTACTGCCTTAGTTTACACCAGCTAGTCCTCGTGAAAGTAGAACCTAACTGTTCACATTGTCAGAAATATGATGAAATCACTATTTGCATTCATCAGTTGTGTCAACGACAAACGCTAACCAACAGTGATTTTTTCTGGGAATCCCTCAAGGTTTTATAAATAACGTACAAGACTCTCTATTATTTTTTATTAATTATGTTCCACTTGATATTTTCATTATTTCATATTCTGGTGTTTTTCTCTCCTCTAGAGTCCTGACGAAGGTGCAAATGTTTTTAATTTTCATCTGACTTCACTCAGTCAGTGAGTTCTTATCTAAATGGGTTTGCATTGTTCTGCCAAATTTATAGGGCAACTTGTTCAACTTAAAAGATTTTTGTGGAAAGATAAAGAGCTAGAGTGTCCAAACAAAATGAACACTGGCGACTCCAAGAGTATATATAATATTTGTTTAACAAGAAGAGCTATGTTCAGAAGGAAGGAAAGGGAAGTGTATATACATATATGTAGACCGTTAAACGCTAAAAAATGGTACACCAAACACCGCCCAATTTTGAAAATGGGCTGGTCTAATGGGCTGTTTCTGGCCGGTTGTGTGAGTATATACATGGGGTAGGCTAATACAAGTTAAGAAATGATTAGAGTATCTCCAGGAAAAGAAACGTCGTCTTCCTCACTGTACTTATTTCCTGTGGCATTCCCTGATGGACAGATCTTTTAAACGCAATACGTAAAAGGAGAGTGAAAACGGGGAATCTACAATAGGCTGAGATACTGACTTCAAAATCAATACTGATCCAGATAATAACTGCTGATAAATACAAGAACTATCTAATCTATATCCCTACAATAGAGATGCTTCAAATCATCCATTCTCAAACATCAACGGTAAACTTCTTTCCTTTCCTTTCCTTTCCTTTCCTTTTTAAACAAAAATGGGGCGCTTATTCCTCGAAACTGCTGTAAAATGACTCGACACAGCCACGTTTTGGAGAGAGAGAGATGTCTTTGTGCAACCAGGTCAAGTTATGTGGTGCCTATGTTTAGATATGATGTATCGTCAATACACAGAATGACATCACAGTTGACACTAACATCTTCAACATTGGAATTATAAAGAAAACACACGCCAATGTAAGCACCAACACCGTCCTGGCAGCCTCTCAATACTCCATTCATAAATGATCGATCCTCAGTCCCAAATAATAATCAGAAAAGAACACAGCCCCCAAATATGGGCAGAGTCAAACTTGCTGTGCCATCATTACTCAATTGATCGTTCTTTTTATCAATTTTCTTTCAATCTACTTCTTCAGTGTCTCTTTATCAATATTTGATTGAGGGTGATCCGTTGAATCTAATTATTTAATCAAACAATTACATCTTCTAACTCTTTGCTTTGCTAATAACAACAATATCAAGTGATATATGATGGAGAAATTACTACATGGTGGATTCCCAACTGCTGCAAAGAAGAAAGACTATGAGTTTTTAGACACTTTAGGAGCAGGCTCGTTTGGTACTGTTCGTAGTGCTATTAATAAGAAAACTGGAGAAAAAGTTGCAGTGAAGATCATTTTAAAGTCGAGATTGAAAGGCCATTTAGATGTCGTGTTGCGTGAAATTAGACTGCTAGAATCTGTGAAGCACGAACATATTGTAAAGTTGATAGATTGGTTTGAAACTAGGCATAATTTTTATATTGTGACTCAATTGGCGACTGGAGGTGAATTATTTGACAGGTTATTGCAAAAGACTAGTTTCACTGAATATGACGCATGTTCTATCATTTATCAAATGTTATCAGCAATAGATTACCTGCACAGTAAAAATATAGTCCATAGAGATATAAAACCTGAAAATGTTTTATATTTAACGACCAGCGAAACTTCTCCAATTGTGTTAGCAGATTTTGGTGTTTCAAAGCAAGTTGATGACGAAAAATTTGAGAAGTTGACTGGTGTGGCTGGCTCGTTTGGTTATATAGCTCCTGAAATATATGCTAGTGAAGGTTATGGAGAGTTATATGGATTAGGCGAAGGCGGATACACTAAGAGCTGTGACATTTGGTCCTTGGGAATTGTGACATTCACCTTAATTGGAGGATACGCTCCAATTAGAGCCGAAACTCCTCAACAATTCTTAGATGATGTTAGATCTAATAATTTCGTTGTGTTCCATCAAAAATACTGGAAAGATATCAGTGAGGAAGCTAAAGATTTCATTTTGAAAAGTTTAGATATCGACAATAGAAGAAGACCGAGTACTGGAGACTTATTGAATCATCCTTGGATTGTCAACCATTTGAAGGCCAAACAAAAACCAGTGCAAGAGGCCAATATTATTGGCAACATTCAAGAAGGCTTTAATGCTCAAGCTAAGTTGAGAAAAGTGTTCAGATTGGTCATCATTCAGAATAAGCTAAAGAAATTAAGAGAAATGAGAGAATTAACGGATTCTAGTTTCGAGGATGGTGATGAAGAATTCATCTTCCATGGCAATAGCAGTGACTCCATGCTAATGGAAAATTTTGATAAGTTGGAAGTGAGTAAACCAGATTCAACTGAAGAACAAAGAAAGGCAAAAGAAGCTACACAACTTAAAAAAGATACTATTGCCGCTACTTTCCATAATTTGGTCAAGATGGCTCAGGAAAGTAAACATGAAATTAGAGAGTTTCAAAATTCCGAAAGCAAAGATGGAAATAAAGAGAATTGATACCTTCCATATTGTACTGTACGTTTGCTCCTTTTTTTTTTTATTACTGGGTGCTTCTGCTTGATTTAGTTGTGGCGATGGCGACGCTTGTGTTTTTGTGTCGTGATCCTTGTTTGTTTTCCTGTCAGATTTGTGATAGTCTTGTCAGATTTGTGATAGTCCTGTCACTTTTGCGACATGTATTCCCGTTTTGTATTCAGTAACAGTAAATTTATATCGATTTTTTTTTGTTTCATGTTTCTCGCTCTTAATTCTTTTTAAATTAAATCAAACTGGACTAGATAAATTAAAATGGGTTTCTTAGCCCCAGGAATATTTTATTTTACTTTATTTTACATAACTAGACTAATATCCACCACCGCCTTACTATGTACCCGTGACAACAACATTATTAACTATATCTAACAAACCGACTTTCTTCATATTCTTAGTCACTTGAGGAACGACCAACTCAATTGTCTCGCCTTCTGGCAAAGTCACTTCAAACCTGCTCAACGAACCAGGTATATCCATAGGTAAGATCAATTTGAAAGTGCTGTTACTACCGTCCTTATTCAGTATGCAAGTATTGGACGTTGATACCAAGCTCATTATTTTAAAGACACTAAGACTTGATATGTTATTAAGAACTTGTAATTCTGTCAAATCTATCACGTTGCAACATAGAGAAATTTCTAAACACTTGAGTTTCGTTTGATATTGTATGATCCTGTTGAGCAAATGAACAGGGAATGCCTCATAGCTGTTCATCAAATCAATGAATAGGTCACTTAAGTGGTTGCAAGAAAAGATGTTTTGATAATTGACTGTGCCAAGTTTCAATATCAATCTTTGGATATCGTGAGGCAAAATGCATAAATCGAAAGGATAATCCACCGAATTAAATCCTATCAGTTCTAGATCTGTAATCTTTTCAAGACTGTTCATGTTTATGTCATTCCATGGTAAATCGGTGCCATTCTTCTTACACTCGATAAGCAATTTCGACAATCCATTCGCAGACGTAGCAGTGGCCAAATCATCTATAAAAGATTGTGGAATGATGAAATCTAATCTGACTTCTACTTTGTTCAAGTATTTTAAAGTCCGTAAATTGGTGAATTCAGGTAATTGGACAAGCATGGTACTGTTTGAAATGTATACAAAAGTTTCTAAGTTAATTGGCAATTTAAAAGATGCCACATTGTTCATACCGATAATGGAACATCTCCCCATTTCAAAATGTTTAATACTAGGACTCAATTGATTAATGAGATTGTTAGACACAACACAATTTCTCAGCTTCAATGTCGCTAAATTGACAAGACCACTTAATGAAAACGTTGAACTATCATTAATAAAATCCAATTGTAAATTGACTAAATTTTCATGATGGTTCATAAAAAAGTATCCCTTTTTAAAACCAGTATCATACATGAATAATCTTAAGTCTCTCAAGTTGCTAAATTGTTCTAAAGAGTTCAATTCAGACATATTCGTCGTATTCAAACAAAGTTTCATAGAACTGACATATTTGTGTATTTTCCATAAGTTTGCAGCAACGGTTCTTTTATAATCTATAGATTGATATTTGGACCAATCTTCAGGGATATTGACCCAAATCTTCAATTTCTTGAAACTGGCCTGCAGCAAATCTAAATCTTTGGTCAAATTATCAGAAATCGCAAAATTATCAGACATGATCAGCTGCAACTCAAAGTTATCCAAATTATCTAGTTTAATTTTCTTCAAGATAATCGCATGAAGTAATTCTGATAAGTCAAATGGATACTTTCTTATTATAACAACTAACTTTTTCAAATTTAATAATTTTTCAATCTCTTTCAGATCGACTAAATCCAAATCAGCATTGATTGTCAACTTTGTTATTTTTGATAGATAGGATTCATTAATCTTGGTCTTCATATTAACCAAATTGATCACTTTCGAATAGTCGATAAGCTCTACAACTAAACACTTGTCGAACAGTGTATACAATTTTTCATTATTCTGTAAAACAGAAACCATCTGTTCAGACTCTATCTTGAATGACTTAAATTTCACATCATTCACAAGTATAAAATCACATAATTTATTCAAATACTTATGATCTCCACTTATTGAAAGGTACCCATCCACGGAAGAAGCATAGAGACGAGACTTTGTATAGAAATGGGCAGGTATATAGATATGCTTACTAGTCAACAACACCCTGACCACATAGTCAAGCAGCTTAGAGTTGCCCATCATTGATATCAACTGTTTCAAATTCAATTCATTAATGACAAATAACCATATCTTGATACTGATCTCCAAAGGTACCAGAGAGACCAAGTTTATAAATGCCGGGGATATGTTGGAGAGTTCAGATAATGTGTGGGAGGATTTTGATCTAGATGTTGATGCCCTGGTTGCCATTGACAGAGGATACAACGATTCCATCTTGTGTTGGTTGGTTAGCTGTATCTGGTTCACTGTCATTATGTCTGGTAACTTTCTGATTGGGTATATATATACTTCTAATTGGGTATATATATATACTGTCTAGATGATCTTTTTTAATTATTTCAAGAATGAAGACCACTTAAAAACTGGGGAAGAGCGAAAAAACGTAAACAAAAAAGTTTGAGGCTAATTTTTTCATCACAGCCTCACTCGCTCGCGTCTGGAAGTTTTTGTAGTCTATTTTTGCGGTTGCCCGCCCGCCAGCATTGGTGATTGAGATTGACAATCATTGGAATGAAATGAATTTCATCCAGACAGACTCCACCCAAGATTATAATCAAATATATCAAAGTATAGTGCTGATTCTATGTAAATAAATCCTCTTGCAATTCTCTTATAAGATAGCTCTTCAACTCTTCAACCCCAATCAACTCCAAATCTCTCACTAGCCTCAATGCATTCTCTTCCGTTTTTGCATTTTCCAAAGATCTACCGTTACCATTGTGACCATGATCATTTCCAGATGTTTGTAGAACCGGAGAAGATAGCTCTGATAAGGACTTGTTGAATTTTTTCATCTTTGTGGTGAAATCCATAGAAGCTGCAGCGGAATGCGATTGATAATTGTAGTTTTGGTCTGTACTGGTTCCGTTACCACCGCCGGGAAACCCAGTTAGAGAAGACATTGCCGTTTGCGAAGGCGTCAGACCTGAAGTTGTACCTGGTGCTGATCCTGGTTGTTTTATCACTGATGGTTTCTGCCGTTTAATAGATTCCGCGAGCTGAGCTATTTTGTCAACTTTCAACACTTCATCATCAGCCTGTAATTGAACTAATCCATTATACCAATATTTTGACTCTAACATATCAAGTATATCTTGATCTTTTTCATTCTTGAAAAGTTTAACACGTAATGAATAGTATTCGTCAGCATGATGTCCAAAATCTTTCAATTTTGCAGAAGATAATCCAACATTTCCTAAATCCCTTTTCTTTCCTCTAGCTTCGTGTTGCTGTGCTTGTTGCTGCTGCTGGTGCTGTGGTTGCGAATAATGTTTATTATTAGTGCTAATACTGTTGTTGTTGTTGTTATTGCTGCCAATTCCACGGCTTTGATTAGTGTGTTTATTTGTGCTAGTTGGTTTGTTGTCTTGTGAGTAAACTCTAAAAGCACCAATCTCAACAAAACCTTGTTTGTTTGTCTTCTCAGGGTCAATAACAACGGCAACATATGGATCCTGAAAGCCTTGCTGTAACTCCTGAGTCTTCACATCAATCCCAGACAACCAACACCCAAAACCAGGATGTGAATGATACCATCCAATTATATTCTCATCTCTATGGCCAGCACTTTTCAAATCTTGTAAATACTCTAACATGAACTCATAAGCACCATCACCTGGGTTGACTCGACTTTCAGTGCCTTGCACAGGTAAAGGATAGCAATCCATGATTATCATGTCCCCTTTAGAAATCTTGCCTGTCATCATGCCCATGATCTCAATTGATCCCCCAGATCTAGCATGTATTGTCATCTTGATTAAAGCTAGTATAGAGATATGAACGGTATGGAAAAAATGAGGATTCTTACGCCACGGCTTACGTTCTAGAGTTAAAAAATCTGTAGGTTCAGAGTAAAAGGACTTCATCTGTTGTGGAGATGTAAATGTCAAACCTGTAGAGGATGGAATATATGATGATGATGATGATGCTGGTGATGAAATTGAAGTCTCGTCATGTTCTTGATCGTTCAAGCTAAATTTATTCCCAGGATCAGCATCCTTTTTAGTGTTGATGGAAGTAAGTGCATTTGTAGTCGATATCACAGAATTGGATAACTCATTGGCTAAATCTATTGTAATCGTATTGAGCATTAAATTGTCCTCAGAGGTATGGCATCGGCAATCTAGTTTGTATGAGGAACTCATCTTTTCTGTATGTACAAACAGCTCTCAAGACGCCAAACTAACTGGATAATAAGAAAACAATTAAGTAACAAAAATTTGTCTTTCTCTATCGTATCCTGTTCTGACTGTCGAACAAAAGGTCCACTGAAACAAAATGACTAGCAATAAACAGTAACTGACTTTTGTTAGGTTTTGTGCGTCTCTTTCGTTGTGAGTTAGGTAATCCTCGATCTGGTGACTTGTCTCACGTGCACAGTTTTTGGAAGCACAATATTTCTTTCTTCCTCTATAAACAGTAATAGATTAGTGAAGTAGTATAAATGTAAAATGAATTAATTTCTAGAGATATTAAAAAAAATCAATATTGTTATGTTAATGACACTAACTGATGAAAAGAGAAAATAAAATAAAACTATGTTTAAAAAAAAAGTCGTACACAAAAAAACTAAACCAACCCCAACTAACGTTTTCGACTTCATGTTAAATTTCAATTTGCGTCTAATACACTTTTGTATATGTTTAGTAAATCGCTCACCACGATCATGTCTCTTTCCACAATTCAAACAAAGATATTTATCTGTGTGAACGAGCCGATGTCTATTTAAGTTTTCCTTAGAAGACAATAACTTAGAGCAAATAGGACAGACATATGAGGTTCCTTGACCTTGGTGAACTTTACGTATGTGTTCTCTCAGTCTTGTCTTTCTTGTAAATGCCGCCTCACATTTGTCACATTTAAACTGTTCATCAATTAAAGAGACAGTAGAAAATCCAGGGATGACACCTGGAGATAGTAAAGTAGGAAAAGGAGAAGGGGAAGGGAAAGAGGCGAAGCTCGAAAAACCGGAAGACTTGGGAAAAGCTTCGATGCTGTTTGTGATTTGGGAAGATGGTAATCCACTGGAAACTTCAGATATGGCTTGCAGTTCATCATCCGTAAGATACGAATCCGCTGAATTTACTGAGTATAAGCTAGCATTTGAATTGTTATCATTATTAGCAGACTCCACCTCATTATTGTCAAACAAATCAAAGAGTAAACCAAACATCTTTGAAGAAGTAATGTTAGGCGACAATGGGGACAACATTGAAGTAGGAACAATGGAAGCAATATCGTCATCAAAATCATTCTCATTCTCATTCTCATTCTCATTGTTCGAGTTAAATGATGATTGGGAACTAAGTGATCGAGAACGAGGCCGATAATTGAATGGTTCTGTGTATGAATCAGAGTTCAATTTGAGCAGGTTTCCCGAGTTCAAGAAACTCGTGGTAGTAGATGTAACTGTCTCAGTACCTTTAGCAAATTGAATACTTGGCAATAATTCTAGATTATTGGCAAGATATTCAGGTTCTTTATTCAAGTCGTTGAATTCTTCCAGTAATTGATCAATCTCATGTTCAGCAATTATTTGAGGGATAACTCGATTGTCTTCTAACTCAACTTGGCACGATTCAGCACTTAGTATGGGGGACATGATCATGGTCTTTTAACAACTATTAATAACGGCTTGCTGTTATAAGTGAGTCGTTGATAAATGTAGCTGAAGCTAATACTAAAGCTAATTCTCAATCTAAGAACAAACTTGAAGAAGCCCACCCCAAAATTCTTAACGATATGTCATACAGTGATGTAGAAATGGGTATAAGAAAACGTAAAAAAAAAAATGGGCACTCTGACAAGTGACGAAGGGTGCGGCTTGAAATTTGTTCAATTTATAAATCTTGCTTATCTTTTCTGTACGCTCAAAGTATTCAGTAAACAGTACTCACCCTCTTGGGATCTTCAAATAGTGTTATGTTTAGGTAGGGTATACTAGACTGGATTAAATAAACAGTAACTTGTTCTGTCAATCAGAAGGAAATCCCTATAAAGATTTTATTACTTATTACCTATTACCTATGTGTACGACTGTTTTAGAGCCCAATTTTACTGGGGCTCATAGAATAGACGCGAATTGAATCAACAAAAAAAAGAAGCGCTCAGTTTTTCGGTTTCTTTTACTTCTACTGGAAAATATACTACCAAGCCATGTTGTATATAAACATATATATATATATATTGAAATGGTTAAATAGCTTTTTTTAATGCGTAGATGAAATGTTTTTTTTTATATGTGTCTATAACTCGCCTTTTAAAAACATTTCTTTTAGTTTTTTAACTAACTCATCATTCTTAATAATCTCATCAACTTCACCTATCAGATTTCTATTATTATTCTTATTATTCTTATAGTTATTTTCAGTAACTTCTTCCGTTCCCAACAAACCAGTTGCTGAGTCATGTTCATTTTCATTGTTATTATTAGTATTAGTATTGTTATTGTTATTGTTATAATTGGAAGTATTACCGTTCTTACTAATCGATCCAACAACGCTGGCGCTTCTTGATTCACCACAGCTTGGACACTGATGGTAATCAACACCAACTAAGTTAGAAAGGGTGGAAAATGATGGAATTCTGTTACCACCGTACTGTTGCTGTTGCTGCTGCTGCTGCTGCTGCTGCTGCTGCTGACCTTGACTTTTTAATCGTAATGGAGATCCAGATAATGACGGACTTCCTTCTCTTGTATGTGCCATGCTATTTAGTTTGGATGAAGATATGTTATTTGTAAATTCGTAGCATTGCGAATCACTTCTTTGCTCAAACAAACTGCGGAATTTATGGAAATCGTTCAAAGTTTTCTGTGTGTCCGTGTCTTCATCGTCATTCCCTTTAGCAGTTTCCTCATTTGAATAGTAATCATCATCATCAAGATCATCATCATCTAAAAATGAGGAACTAGAACTAGAACTAGAATCAAATTTCTTCAAGATAGGTCTATAATTACTACCCATGGAAATTGAAACTCTTTTCCTTTTCTTCTTCATGATTTCAATTTCATCAACCTCGTAAAAATCATCAGTTGTTTCGTCATATTGCCATATCTTCAAATCTAATCCATATGGCTTTGGTTCGATACAATAGACTGAACCGTGTTGGACGTCCAGTTCGGTCAGCATCTCTTTATTCAAGTTCATGAAATAGCATAACAGCACACGTGTAATAACACGATGTGAGACTATCAAAACGTGATCTTTCAATCTTTCTAATTCTACAATTATAGGTCTCAATCTTGAAATAACGTCAAGATAAGATTCACCTCCTAATCCAGGGAATCTGAAACCCAATTTATTTGTCATTTGATCTTTATATTCATCGGGATAAAATGCTCTAAAATCTTCTTCTCTGATGGAATCTAATGAACCACAACCAAGATCGTTCAACATGCGGAAAGATTTCAAATGATACCCACCATAATCACCTTGTTCATGGTCATTCTCTGGGAAATGTGATGCTGTCTGAATGGTTCTTTTCAAATTACTGGTCCAAATATTAAATTCAGGATCTAACACTGCGCCATGTTTACCATGGAACGATGATTTTTCATCGTTGATGTACTCTTTATTCAATTGTCTTAGTTTAAATTCTTGTCTTTTCTGTCCAACAAACCTTGGTAATGCTGCTGCGAAACGATCACCTTTCTTGGTTAAACATGAGTCACCACCTTTCCTGTTTTGAACATTAAATTCTGATTCACCATTTGTAGTAAGCCAAATTTGTCGGTCTGATAAATTAAAATTCAATAAGAAGAAAACACATTGCGATGAAAGATAGCCACTAATATTATAAGAAATGATTTTTTTACCTGCATTTATGATCTTAACATATTGGATATCATATTTCTCATTTTCTTCTTCTTCTTGTTCATCAATCGTTTCATAAACTTTCTCATAATTTTTCAATCTATTTCTGAAATCATTCAATGCGACATTTCTATCCATATTTTTATAATCTGGTCCACTTAATTTCAATCTAATATTTTTCTCAATTAATTCCTCATCATCACAAATACTTTCCAAAAATAAAATCTTTACAGATCCGTTAGTTCTATTGTTAACAGTTTCTACAATCCAGCTTCTTCTAGCTTTAGTCGTATTAGTAGCATCAAAGATGCCAACATTTCCCTGATTCAATAATAAGAAATCCACCATATGATCTAATGTTTCTCTTGCCCATTGTTCTCTTTTATGGAAAAATTCAGTGTTGTTGGCATCAAAAAAATTGGCATCATGTTGTTGAGTTTCGATGTCGTCGACTATTGGTGTGGTTGATGATTGTGGGTTATATGAAGTTGGTCCTTGAATAGGGTAATCGCTAGGTTTAGCATTTTCTTGTCTTCTTGTGTTTCCAACGTTGAAAATCTGAGTATTATATTGCATCCAATTCAAATATCTTTGTAACTTCTTGGTGATGTAAGATTTACCTCTAGCGGGCAGTCCAACACAGATAATGACTAATTTTAAAACTTCATTTGATTTGTCCCGGTTTGAAGTAGTTAATGATAAATAATCAGGCGTCAATTCAAACTGTCCATAATTGTGTTTGTGTTTATTATTACTGGAAGTTGTGGCGCTGTTGTTGTTTAACAGTAAATGAGGTTGTAAAGATGCAGTTTGACCAGGAATCGATATAGCTGAAGTCAAAGCCGAAGATGAGGTATGTCTTGAAAGAGAAGTGGTTGGCGAGTTTAATTTAGATGATGAAAGGGAACTAGGGTTAGTTGTATTGATGCTATGAGGCATACTTGAGGATGATAATAAAGTTGTTAAAACATGATGTAGTTTGTGATTATGCGAAGGGTCATAAGGATGGTTCGGGCTTCGACTTAATGTTGACATTATGTGGAATATGTGCAATGAGAGAAAGAGGTTTATAAGTTGTGATGGTCTAACTAATAATAACAGAAGAGGAGAGGAACACAGAGGATAAGATAAAGATAGAGACAATACGATACGATCGAACAAAAGAAGGTTGTGTATCTATCTATCTATCTATCTATCTATCTTTCTGTTCTATCTGATCTGAATCCAATCAAATAAGGGTAAGATATAAGTCAAAGGCCAGGACAAGGGAGAGGTCACGTATATCTATCTGCACCAAAAATTTTCAAACGCTTTGTAATTCCGAGAGTCTCAGAAAAAAAAGGGAAGGCCTCGGTGGTCGGAGTTGTTTCTTTTTCGATGGATGAAGAGATTACAGAAAACACAGAGGAGGTCGGTGGGTGGGTGGGGTGTATACTGTATTCCATAAGACGATACGTTATGGTATACATATATATATATATATACAGCAAAGACAGCTATATGGAATACATACACATATATATATATCTGAATAAGTATAGAGTATACAAGCAGACACCGACCCTTGAGGTGAGATACCATACTGTACATCGTCATAGATCATCATAGTAAAAATCGGCGTCCCCGTTTATCCACAGTTTTTCACCGTTGTACAGCACAGGGGAATACAATGCAATCATACAATCAGAAGAGAGTTCTTGTTTCTTTTTGTGGTTTATCACTGTATAGTATGTATTTATGTGTATGTGCATGGTTATATATCTATATATATATGAGTCACTCTGAGATGAGTATCCATAGAATGACTACGTAACAGCCATGCCATGGGCGAGTGGCCATGTGTTAATTAATGAATAATAACTGTTAAGAACCGGCTGTTCTCTATTCATTTAACCTTTAACCTTGAACTCATCTACTTGTATAAGCGACTAACTATACAAACCAACCAACCAACCCAGACCTCCATCCCTCTTCCCACCCACCATCACTCTGGTCTAAAACTGAAATCTCAGAACAAGATTAACATGAGTCACTAATATTACACAAACAACAAATGTAGTGTATTGTATTACACTGTGTATAATAAATAGTACTGTAATTAATTATTTCACACTCACCGCGAGCGCCCAAGTGGCCAAGCGCCCATTTCCCCGTTCTGTTCATTTCTCTCTTATCGCATCGCATGGCATCACATAACTTCGCTTCCCCCCGTTCCCCAGTCTCCCAATTGCCTGTTCGCCTCTCGCCTGTTGTGCCTCACTCACTCCGTGTAAAACGGGACATTTAAAACCATCGACAGAGTGTCCGTGTAGAGATGTGAATAGAACTGTAAAAACCCACGTGCAGAGATGTGTTGTGGCTCCACCCCATTCTCACTCGTTAACAACATCCTTTCTTATCCTCGCCTCTGCTAATCCTCTCTCATCGCAATTAGCTACTTCTGAAAAGTTTTGAAATCTTGCACAGCCACATATTTCTCTTGTTTTCTCTTCCAGAGTCATTTTTTTCGTATTCTTCTTTCTATTCATGTTTTTTCACTTATTTATTTGACTGATTGTTTGTCTGTCTCTACATATACATCTAGAGGACACTTACTTACTCTTCATCTCGTTCCACAGTCAGAAGACAAACTAAAAAATGTCTTCAATAAGATTAATCCTTTCTCATATTTCTAGAAGATCATCTTTGAATCTTTTGAAAAGACAATCATCATTAGCTACTATCAAATCAGCAGGTGCCACAACCACCGGTATAGTGAGAAGATCATACGCCACTAAGTCGGTCAACTTAACTTCTGAAACTTATCCAACTGTGCAAAGAGATTCAAAATATGGTAAACTAACCCCTGAAGTTATTTCTCAATTTCAATCTATTCTTGAACCTAACTCAATAATCACCGACAATGACGATTTATTATTCTTCAATGAAGATTGGATGAGAAAATATAGAGGTCAATCACAACTTTGCTTGAAACCAAAAACCACTGAACAAGTTTCTCAAATTATCAAGATTTGTAATGATAATAATTTAGCTATTGTACCACAAGGTGGTAATACTGGATTAGTTGGTGGATCTGTCCCAGTATTTGATGAAGTTGTTCTATCTTTAACAAATTTAAACAAGATTAGATCATTTGACGAAACTTCAGGTATTTTAAAAGTTGACGCTGGTGTCATTTTAGAAACTGCAGATTTATATCTTGCTGAAAAAGGTTATATTTTCCCATTAGACTTGGGAGCTAAAGGATCATGTCAAATTGGTGGTAACGTTGCCACCAATGCTGGGGGTTTAAGATTATTACGTTTTGGTTCATTACACGGTTCAGTGCTAGGTTTAGAAGTTGTCTTACCTGATGGAACTATCTTGAATTCAATGGATGCTTTAAGAAAAGATAATACTGGTTATGATTTAAAACAATTATTCATTGGATCTGAAGGTACTTTAGGTGTCATTACTGGTGTTTCCATTCTGTGTCCTGCAAGACCTAAAGCTGTCAACATTGCCTTTTTAGGATTAGAATCATATGAGAATGTTCAAACTACTTTCAAAAAAGCTAAGAATGAATTATCTGAAATATTATCAGCTTTTGAATTCATGGATAGACAATCTCAAGTTCAAACTTCTAAATTCTTGAAAACGGCACATCCTTTATCTCAAGAAGAACCTGACTTACCATGTCCAGATTTCCCATTCTACGTTCTAATTGAAACCTCGGGATCTAATAAAGATCATGACGATGCTAAACTGGAAACTTTCTTAGAATCAGCAATGGAAACTGGTTTAGTAGCCGATGGTGTTGTCTCTCAGGATGAATCCCAATTGAAGACTTTATGGCATTGGAGAGAAGGTATCAGTGAAGCAAGTACCTATGATGGTGGTGTTTACAAATACGACGTTTCTTTACCTTTACCTGTCATGTATGAACTTGTTGAAAGTGTGAGATCTAAATTACAAGAAGCTGATTTGATCTCATTCGATGACACTTCTAAACCTGTTGTCGATGCAGTCGGATACGGCCATATAGGTGATGGGAACTTGCATTTGAATGTTTGTGTTAGGGAATATAACAAACAAGTTGAGAAATGTTTAGAACCTTTTGTTTATGAATGGATTCAATCGGAAAAAGGTTCTATTTCCGCTGAACATGGATTAGGTTTCCAAAAAAAAAATTATGTCGGTTATTCAAAATCACAAGTTGAGATTAAGTTGATTAAAGATTTGAAAAATCATTATGATCCGAAAAATATCATGAATCCATATAAATATGTCTAGTTGGCGGACGGACAGACAGACAGAGTGACATTATAAGAATAGATAGTTAGATTGCTAGTTAGACTGTTTTTATTTTTGTTTTTTTTATTTGTGTTAATAGCTTGAGAACTCTCTATAGTTTTCTTTTTTACTTCTATCAGGAAAAATAGTTTTTTTTATAAAAAAGTAATAGTATTCAACGAGAGAGGACACTACTAAACCAATAATGAAAGATTTGGCTTGAATACACACAGAGAAAACCCACAAAGTAAGTTACGAAGAAAATCTAATGTTTTTTTTTTGGTTTCTGGGTCTTTAAAGAAAAAATCTGAAATTTAGAAAGATTCACATTATACCAAAACGAAAACAAAAACAAAACATAAAAGTGGAAAAAAACAAAAAAAAATGGGACACCGTGAAGAAAAAGACAGAAAAAGAAGAGCAACAACAAGTAATAAGCAAGAATAATACCAGGAAACAGAAAACAGAAAGAAAAAGTTAAGACTTTTTTCTTTTGTTCCGGTATTAAAAAAGAAGAGAAATAAAAGTAATGTCAAACAACAGAAAGAACAATAAAACGAAAAACTAATAGATATACCATAGACATACCATAGATATCAAGCCTAGATTCGCAATCACACAGTAGAATAGCATCACAGCATCATACAAAATGAAAGAGCAAATTGGGAGAAGAAGAAGAAAAACAAAAAACTAAAACACGATAAACCAACTGTGAAGTAACGAGGTAAAGAACGAGAATGTAGAAGAAGGAGACAAAAGGCCAAAAACGATCATTTATAAATATATATATATCTGTGTTTAACAGACAAAAAGGGAAGGGAGAAACTAACTGATTATCCAAAATTTTAAAAATTATAATCATCATCGTGGATTAGTAACCTTTAAAAATTTTAAAAATCATAATCATCATCGGGATTAGCAACTTTTAAAACTTTATTGTTATAATCAGCAGCATCAGCTAAAGATCCATCACTTAATCTTCTTCTACCTAACACTGTCTTTTGTTGTTGTCCTGGTGGTTGTATTCCATTATTTTTACCAGTAGCACCGGGTAGAACTGGGGGAGATGGTTTGAACTCGTTATTATGATTAGAGCCATTCAACGAAGAATGATCATCATCATAAGGAGATGCAAATGGGTTTTTGTTTGACTTTAATGCTTCTTCGTAAGCCAAATCATCAGCCATTATAGTTTCATCATCTCCATCAGAGGATCTTCTGCAGTACCAGAATATAAGTGCTCCAATAATGACTGCACCTCCCACGACACCACCTATCGCTCCTCCAATGATAGCACCCTTGTTTGAAGAAGAAGAGTTGTCTGAATTATCATCGTTATTTTTGGAAGAAGAAGATGAAGAAGAAGAAGATGAAGTTGGAGAGGAAGAAGTATGTGTCGAAGCAGTGACATAAATAACTGATGTTATCGTAGTACCACTTTCTTGAACAATGGATGTAATTTTTTCTTGGCCTGGAGTCGAAGAAGTAGACGTTGCGTGAGTAGCAGCTGTCGTTGTTGGAGAGGTTTTAGAGTCTGATGATGTTGAAGTTGTTGTGGCTGAAGAAGAAGAGGAAGAAGAAGAAGAGGAAGAAGAAGAAGAAGATGATGATAATGATGAAGAGGAAGAGGAAGAGGAGGAAGAAGTATTGGTAGTAATAGTTGCTTGGGTAGTACCTGTTGAACTAGCAGAATTGGAATCGCTTCCTCCTGATAAATCTGCTAAATTCATACCATCTGCAATTGCAAATAGGTTAAAAGAACTTGAACCACCACAAGTTTCTTCAGGATATCCAATACAGTTTTTGTTACAAGTTGAAGAAGTTGATAAATCTGTTGGAGTATCATTACCACAATAACATTGGTCACCATTTGATAAGGCGAAATATTTGAAAGAAGAACATTGTCCAGAACAAGACAGTGAACTTTGATACATGTAAGAACCCTGATTTTCATAAGACGAAGGAACAGAGGATACACAACCTAATAGCGAATAAGCAAAAGATTCTCTTTTAAGTAAACAAATGAAAATAATCAATTGTACGAGACTTAATTTGTTAATCATTTTCGTTTGTATATGTGTGTGTGTGGGAATTGAAAAGAAGGAGGGTATCAAGAAATATGAGATGCAATAAGGAAAAAAAGATGATGTGAATGGAATGGAATATAAAAGATTGTGAGTTATTTATTTATAATTGTGTGTCGAGCGGATAGACGAGGAATGAGCAAGAGGTATTGTTCTTTATGTTATGAGTATACATATAAGCAATGAACAGACAATAACAAGATGTAAAATGGATACTAAAAACAATACTAAGAAATATATATGTGTATAGTATATGTGTATA
Organism: Ogataea pilisensis; assembly: GCA_003707685.2. NCBI lineage: Eukaryota > Fungi > Ascomycota > Pichiomycetes > Pichiales > Pichiaceae > Ogataea > Ogataea pilisensis. The sequence continues at coordinate 247,620 of PPKM02000009.1, forward strand.
ACATATGCATGTATATATGGATGGATGTCTATAAGCTTAATAAATTAACAGGAGGGGGTTGATTGTTGACTGGCCTGTCGAGTGATTGATAGAGGGGATATGTATGAAAGCAAAACACAAACCCCAAAGACAAAGTGAGAGAGAGTGAATGAGTGATAGAATAGTAGGTTGATAGGTATAAGTAAGCCACAGTAATAAACAAATGGTACAAAAGGAACAGAAAGGATAACAAGACAACAAGATAACAAGATAACAAGAGCAGTAATATAATATCTTGTCCTGTCCTGTCTTGTCCTGTTGAGAGTGAATAATGAACACCAAAAAAGGTGATAATTTTTGCACGTACTAAAAAAAAACACACAAAGAAACGAAGGGATGGATGTTTACGTAAGAGAAACTAAACACGCTTAACAATAAGAAGTGTTACTTCATATGTTACTTAATCTGGTGATTAAGTCTAGAACTTTTCGCCTTTTTTTCTGTTTGTGTGGCTGTGTAATGGTGTAATGGTGTAATTAATTGATTATGTCAATACTGATCTAATAATCAGATTAGCTGTGTACTGACATAATCAGTCAGTCTCACCCACACACACACACACACATCTTTGCACGGCCTCCTTTATCACCTCATCTGAGCTTTCCTATGTCCATTTCGTCACTCAATCAATCGATCAATCAATCAGTCAGTCTCTTCCATATCTTTCCTATGTCACTACCACTGCTTGTTGTCTCTATTCCATTTAACAAGTGACTCTTGGACTCAGTTGGTCGGTTTGTTGTTTGTCTGTTTGTCTGTTTAGTTATTCTTCTGCTTATCAATTGACTCACTGACTTACTTATTTCCCTAGTATACGTCTATTTTCTACATTTTACTGTTATTTTTCCTTGAATACCCGCTGTCCCCTCCCCCACCCGCTTATTTTTCTTCTCACAGAATATCAAATGCCTCATTTAGGAGTTGTCCCGCCTGAAGAAGAACCAATCTATGACGAATTGACTAAAATCAGACAAGAGCTCTCTTTAATTAAAAGAGATCACTCTAAGTTTATGAATTCAAAAGATATTTCCAAAATTTATGAAACTGTCCTTATTAAGATCAAATCTTTGAAAATTTCAAGAGGTGAAGATGATTCGAAAAGCTTACAACCACTTCAACTTGACTTCCCTAATAAAGTTGACGTTTTAATCGATGAAATTTTCCAATTATTAAGTTTATGTTTTGTCACGTGTGGATTATCAAATACAGCCCCGGCAACTTATGCCTCATTATCAACAGTGCAAAGATTATTAGAACATTTGAATGAATCAGAAATTTATACTCATCATGATTTAAAGCCAATCAAAGAAAGATTAGATGAAATTGAAAAAATTATATCTAATGACGAAAATTTTATTGATGATTCAACCACTCTTACTGTTGCTTCAGATGAAGAGACTAGATTATTAAAATCAAAATTAGATCAATCTTATCAAGAGTATAACTATTTAGAGAATAAAATCAATAAACTACCTGAAAACGTTCAAAGATTGATGGATGATTTAATTTCAATTAAGTATAGTTTAATTACTTTGATTACAAATAATCACGATGATGAAGGTAGTAATTCTAATGTTACTACTGCTGCTACTGCTTCTAATACCGCCACCACCACCACCTCTAACTACAATAACAACATTCAAATTGAAAAACTCTCTAAACAATTAGAATCAGTTCAATCTTTATGTAGATTAGAATTCAAAGATGTTTCACCTGAAGAAAGTAAAGGTGAAGGTTTATTGAAAGGTTTACTAGACGATTGTCATAATTTATTAAATGATTTGAAATTGGATTCGGTCAAGATTAGTCCTGAATTAAATGAAATCTATGACAATTTGAATAATTTGAAATCTATTTTGGAAAACTTATTAGTGACAAGAAGATGGACATTAAGAACAACAGACATTTTCAATTATCAAAGAGATTTAAACAATATTGATAATCTAAGAATTAATGGATTCTTCGTTAAAAAAGAATCCAAAGGTCAATCTGTTTTACTATATTTATTAAGAAGATGTTATGCTATTATTTATAAACTATTAGAAAGTTCTGAACCAGTTAGTGAATCATTACAACCTTTGCATAATCAATTAACAACCGTTCGTAAATGTTTGCTAGATTTGAAAAGAATGGGGGGAGTTTCTTCCATAAGAGATTTATATCCATATCAATTGAAATTAGCAAGTGTGGATAACATGAGAATCGATGGTAAATTCATGATTGACGATCAAATCCCTGAAGGTCAAGGTACTTTAAATGCATTACTTGCAGAATGTTTTGACATTTTGCATGAATTGAAAATGGAACTTTATGAGAAAGACGATCTTGACAATGATATCAATAATCCAAAAAATGGTCAAAAAAGTGGCAATAATGATGATGATAATGATGGTTCAAATCAGAATAATTTGAAAAACAAGAATAATAATACTGTGATAGGTACAAAAGCATTACAGAATGATGGAAGTAGTCATGATACTTATGATTACAATAACGTTGACGATGCAGATTACGATGAAAATGAAGATAATTTAGCAAGTTATAATGAAAGTATAAATGAAAGTGAAGGTATTACTGATCTTGATTACTAATTCTACTTTCTCTTTTTTGCTATGTTAGTTTCACATCTCATGTCCATCGTCATTCTTCTTCTTAACCTACTCAATAGAATTATTCATCATGGGGTTGATTGCTATAGTTTGATCTAGTTTCTTTTCCCTCCATTTTCTAAATGATTACATGAATCCACTCTTCTCTTCTCTTTTCTTTTCTTCTATTTCATACATATTTATCTATATGTTTTTTTTTTGCCAACGATTTCCTATCTTTCCCATATTATTATTTGGTTGTTTCTCTTTGCCTCGGTTAGTTCCCGATTTTTAGTGGTGGTCTGTCTCTCTTTGTTTTCTCTCTTTTTGTTATGGTTTATTTATTCTCTTGTTTCCACGATCCTTACATAACATATGTATATATTTTGTCATTTAGTCTTTTCACCCGTTTTTCAATAAAACGTCTACATATACATACACTTTTGTCCAAGTAACGAAGTAACGAAGTAAGTAAAGGAAGTAAGTAACAGTAAATGCGTTCACATCCGTACACCAAAACTTTATGATTTTTTCTCTTGTTGCTGCTGGGAAGAAGTGGATATGAGAATTGAATTCATACTTACATATATGAATGATATTTACCTACGTTAGTTATTGTGTTTCTGTCACAGTCAGACATATAACAATAATACCAATAATAGTCAGCGATCAATCTCATACTGTAAGGACCATTAAAAAATGACATTGAAAAGTCCAATGAGACTTCCAATAATGTTCAAATCATCGCTCAAATTTGCTCACCCCCACCTCAGATCTGCCTCCACCCGACACACATTCAATTGCAAATTCAGACTCCAACAACATTCATTACCACCACGTCGTCACTATGCCACTGTGAAAACGGATAACATCGATTGGAACCCAATACGTACTAGGAAACAACTTATCAAAGGGCGTGAGTTTGAAACCAAAGGATACCGTAATATTGTCTTTGCAATCATGTGTCTTACACCAGTTGTCACTTTTGGTCTAGGTTGTTGGCAATTGTCAAGACTCAAATGGAAGAATCAACTAGTCACCGGATGCGAAGACAGACTTACTTATGCTCCGTCGCCATTACCCAAATATATCACCCCGGAGATGGTTAAAGATTTCGAGTACCGTAAGATGTTAATCACTGGTGAATTTGACTACTCTAGAGAAATCTTTGTTGGTCCTCGATTACACGATGGTCAGAAAGGTTACTTGTTAATCTGTCCTTTTATCCAATCAAACGGTGCGGGAGAAATTATTGTGGAAAGAGGTTGGATCTTGGAAGATAAAATTATACCAGAGAACAGAAATTTACAACATTTGTCTTGTCCCAAAGGTGAAATTACAATTGAGGCATTACTCAGGGTTCCTCCTGAAAAAGGGATGTTCCATTTCGACCATGAGAAAGGCTCAAGGTTGTTCCATTATGTCGATTTGAAAGCTATGGCTGAAGAGACTAAGTCTAGGGAGATTTACGCACAAGTTGTCGAAGATTATAGAGATAGACCAGATTGGTTAATTTCTACTGAACAGTACAATAATAAGATTGCGCAGGATAACGAAAACGTGGGCAACAGCAATAACAACCAAAGTGGAAAGTCATGGTGGAAGCTTTGGAGTAATAATTCAGCAAGCGAGAGTGTTGCAGGTGATGCTGGTTCTGGCAGTGATAAGTTAGGCACGATCAGCCAACTGTCCAATAAACAATTTGATGAATCTATTGAATTCAATCCTTTACAGTTCGTCAACGCTGGTGTTCCATTAGGAAAGTATCCTAAGATTGATTATAAGAACAATCATCTAAACTATTTAGTCACTTGGTTTGGATTATCCTTTGCGTCTGCAATTTTGTTATTCCTAACAATTAAGAAAGGTAAGATGATGAATCCAAAAGGTGAGAAGTTGAAACATGCTAATAAGTTCTTGCGATGATCTCTCTATTGACAAGTGTCGTGTCTGTATATAGTATTATTATTTTGTTGTATGTATATAAAAGAATTCAACTATATCATTATATCAGTCAGTGTTGACCCATTCATTATTACCCACATAGTAGAAGCCTCTCAAACTCACTCACTGATAAAGAGGAAAAATAAAAAAATAAAAATATATAAAGAAATCGACTGGAGACGCGTTTACAGTGCGTTTTCTTTGATTTCATTCAAAGAACAAAAAACAAATGTCAAATTATTAAATTAGTGTTCCATTCATCTTCCTGGTTAGTATAATTAGACGTTCAAAAATATACCATTAGATCGAAGAAGAAAAAAAGACAATATGGTTTCAACGGCTGCGGCACCCATATCAAAAGCAACTTCAATTTCTCAATCAACAGCACCACCACCAACAACAACAACAACAACCACAACATCGATATTCCCAATTGTTCGACCAACTACACCAAAACAACAATCCAGAACAATAACACGCTCATCAAATGCTACCACTATAAACACATCACCGGATTCTAGACTCCATCATTATCCATTATCCTCACCTTACTATGTCCAACAGGTAGTACCTTCAACGATTCCGCCTGCTTCAATATCGCGTAATAGTGGCATGATAGGCCAACAATCACAACAACAACAACAACAACAACAGCAGCAGCATGTTAGTAGTGATGGGACGATAATCGAAGATAGAAGATCAAGTAATACCGTGTTATACTCTTCAACGGTGATGGAGGCCTCAGAGTTGCCATTTTTCAATACCGAAAGACAGAACGAACTAGGAGACACGTTGGATTCGATTCACAGTAATCTAGTACAATTAAACGAAGTTCATGAGTCATTAACTAACTTCAACGAGTCTTTTGCAGCGTTGTTGTTTGGATTAGATGTCAATGCATGGTGTGTGAATTTTGAAGAGGCTCCCAATGGGAAAACATGGTCAGATCGTGATCAATTGCTCGAGCTGAACGATAAGATTGATACTTTGAAAAATGAGATATTTAAACTAGAACAAGAGAAATTAGATAAACTGAACATGCCTCCTCCTTTACCGTTTGTGGTAAGCGGTGATAATAGAAGGAAACCAATAACTGCAGTTGCAATACCTTCAACAGCAACCGCTACACCATCAAGAGTGACAAGATTTAACAATAGTGGTGCTGGTGGTGGTAATGGACGAATTACAAGGTCACAGCAAAAGAATCGTACTCCTAAGAGTACCACATCTTCGATACCTTCATCTGGAAGAAAAAGAGGGCAATCTCATAAAGAACACCCGCAACGTTCAATTAATTTAAGGTCTTCATCATCGACGACGACAACGACTGCTAATCAACAACAACAACAACAATATACGCCGAGATTGAATTTATCTTCAGCGAAGAAAACAACCACGGCGTCATACTCAGATGTTCCGAAATTAAACTCGACGTTTCTTTCATTTGACGATGACACGTCAATAACAAATGTGAATAATAATAATAATAATAATAATAATAATAATAATAATTTCAATAATGGGAAATTGAGAAGAAGCACAAGGTTTAGTCTCACAGGGAACAACGATTCTGTCAATTACGGCACAAATTCAGTAGATGCAAATAATCAAAGAATGGCAATATCAGGCAATGGTATTTATTATAAAACTGGTGGTGGTGGTGGTAGTAGTAGTAGTAGTAGTAGTACTCATAGGTCCTATAATAGCACTGGTTCACAGACCAAAATCCCAACTATATTAGATCGTAATGGCATTACTGTTAAAAGGAAAAGAAACGATAGGTTAGGTTATGATGCTGAGAATGAATCGGGTGACAAAGATCGGTGGGCTGTTAAAGGGAGACCCCCTTTTAGGTAGTTAGGTAGTTAGGTGGTTATCTGGCATGCCGTTTCATATGTTATTTTGCATGCTACACAGACTTGCATCTAACTGATGTTTTGTTCAATAAGTAAGACTGCTACTCTAGGAAAAGACATATCAGGATTTTTTTAGTTTACTGAGTAACGTGTAATTCTATCGAAAGAAAAAAAAAATAATGATTTTGGAGAATCGCCATATCTATTGTTATTTATGATTGTCGTTTCATATCATTAAAGTAATCACAAAACTTACCATATTCAGTTCTAGAAAAAGATAACAAAAACAATATATTCATAATAATGATACAACTATACAGATAGAATGGACGAAATAAGTAATAGAAGAGTAAACACAATGAAGTGAAATAGAACTAAAAGTAGAAATAAAGGAAAAGGACGACTGTGGTTATCAGTCAAACTCCAAGGGATAAAGGGAATAAAAAGATGAACAATGCACTCAGATATATCTAAATATATATACATATATATAAACAAGAAAAGAGGATAGGATGGTAAACAACAACTAAATGATCCGAAAGATAAATAGATGGATTGGGGGCCAAAAAAAAAAAACACAAGCTTCGTTAATTATGGTTTTGGAATTTTTAAACTTTTACTAATCATAAGACAACCTTGAATGAAAAACAGAGCACTCAGAGGATGCCACTCATACGCATATCCTTCCCATAACAAGCCACCAACAAAGTCATCTCCGTACCAACCTTGATGAATGAAAAAACTCATTAGAAACACCAACCATAATGAGCTTGGAATAGGCAATCCTTCAAAATATTGAGATTTCCCAGTCTGATCCTTAGGTATATTAGCGACGGTAACGTTGAATCTTGCTAGTCTTGCTAGTCCACATAGGACGCAAAAAGTTAACAAGAGAACATCGGCGGTAGTTTGGAGACCGATACTGAATGCTATTGAAGCTGGTGCAACACCGAACGATATCAAGTCTGCTAATGAGTCAAGCTCTTGACCGATTAACGAGGCTTTATTTCTTAGTCTTGCCACTTTACCATCAAAGAAATCAAAGAATAGACCTAATAGAATGAAAAACACGGCTCTTTGAACGTAGTGTTTCTGTCCAGTCAATGTGAATCTTAAACATGATATAATTGAATAAAACCCAGAAAACCCATTCAACATTGTAATGAAATCGGCCATGTGTAAATTACGAACAAATGACAAGTGTCTATTATCAGTAGTAAAAGCTAAGAAATCTTTCTCATCAGGAGGTAATAAAGGCTCATCGGACAAGGAGAAAATTGATGACATTGATGATGATCTTCTTTTCTTCAACGAATTAGGCTGAGTGGTTAATGAAATTTGTGGTTCTGAATCTGATAGATCAGAGATCGCCGAATCTGAAGTAGTAGGAGGAGGGATCTTCGATGACGTTCTTTTAGACATTTTTTGTACTATTAAAATGTTATTGAATTACAATTGAGTTTTAAAGAATTGATATGTTTTTTTGTCAACCAACAAAAAAAAGAGTCAACAATGCAACACGGAAGATAGTTTTAGTCACTTAAGAAATCAAGTGTAAAGCAAGGTCAGAAAAAGAACAAAAAGAATATATAACTCTATATATATTTATAGAAATAGAAATGATTTGTTGATTTTTTTTGATTTTTTTTGGGGGAGGAAAAAACGATTTGTTTGTTATGTAATTTGTTATGTAATTTTTGGAATTTTTCATGTGATTTTTTTCAGATTATTTTGGTAGTGATATTTTAATATGATATGATATATAAAACGATATGATATATATAAAAGAGAAGAAATGGTTAATTATTAATTGAGAGATCTCCAGTTACGTTTCGAATCTCACAACTTCGTCTATAGCTTGAGCAACTTTCTTAACGTTACCTTCATTTAAACCTGCAATACTGGCTCTACCCGATCCAACTAGATAAACCCCATGTTCTTTTTCTAATCTTGCCACTTGATTTGGAGTTAAACCGGTGAATGAAAACATACCTTGTTGTTCAACAATGTGTTTCCAAGTGCCAGGGGTACCCAATTTTTCCAATTCAGAAGTCAATGCTGTTCTCATCTGATTGATTCTACCAGACATGGTCAACAAGTCTTGTTCCCATTGTTTGAATAATTCTGGAGTGTTTAACACTTTAGAAACAATCTTGGCACCATAAGCTGGAGGATTAGATAATTCTGCTCTTATAATCTTGGACAGTTGAGACAATATGGCGGAGTTTAAAGATTCATTGAATTCAGGCAATATGACATGGATTGCACCAACTCTTTCACCGTACATACCAACATTCTTCGCAAATGATTGACAAATGAGGATAGGAAACTTATAATCTTTATTGTTAGTTGCATATCTGACAGCCCATGCATCCTTATCTAGAGAACCTGAGGAAAAACCTTGATAGGCAGAGTCAAATAAAGGTAAATGTTCATATTTGTTAATAGCATCTAAGATTTGAATCCACTCTTCAGGTTTGGGATCCAAACCTGTTGGATTATGAGCTGTTGCATGTAATAAGAAAACAGAACCTTTTGGAGCAGATTCAATTGTTTTCAAAAAACCAGCTAAATCTAAAGATTTACTGTCATTGTTCCAATATGGATAATAGTCAACTTTCAAATCCACAAATTCGAAAAGTTGAGTGTGATTAGCCCAAGTTGGTTTAGATAGATAGATAATAGGCAAAGAGTCATCTTGTGAATTTGAATTTTTATAAAAATCTTTGATGAATTTACCAGCGATATGTAAAGCACCAGTGCCTGATAAAGATTGAATTGAAATCACGCGATGTTCAGCAATAGCTTTTGAGTCATCACCTAAGACGACTTTTGCAGCTGCGTCTGTAAAAGACTTGTAACCCGAGATGGCTAAATATTCATGATTGTAATCAGAAGAGTTTTGTAATAAATTTTCAGCCAATTTAACGGAGGGTAAGATCCATGGTTTACCATTGTTGTCTCTATAAGCACCGATACCTAGGTCAACTTTATCAGTTCTAGGATCTTGAGAGAATCTAGCTTTTAAGCCGAACAATGGGTCAGGAGGTAACTGAGGGATGTTTTGAGAAGCAAACGATCTTGACATTGTGAGATAGAAGGGATGAATATATCAGAGTGGACTGGATTAATTATAGTGTAGTGTAGTATTAGTATAAGAGAATATGACATGATGAACATCAACAGGAACAACAAAGACAAGAAAAAGCCGACATCGACGGGTATTTATATTCACTCGCCTTTGTTTCCCAACTGGGCCAGCATCGCCAGGGCGCCGTAGCGAACGGGAAGAGAACGGGCGGGAAAACGGGGGGCAGCGTGAGAATAACGCCCCGTAGCGAATAAAATACGCCGTAGGCTATGATTTTTCGCTGTCCCTGTGCTGTGGCTGAGGCTGTGGCTGAGGAAATGAGTCAGAAAAAGAGAGGATTTTTTTTGATTTTTTTGGTTTGTTTCACCTGTTTTTCACCTGTTTCACCTGTTTGAATGTCTGATTCTGTCGGGTTAAACATCACTGGATGGGCCCACCAGCCCTGTGACTAACGGTGTGTGTGTGTGTGTGTGATTATGATATGGAAAACAAGATGGACAGCTGAATATATATATATATAGAAACTCATAACTGATGGTACACACAAACAGCCCCCAGCACAAAACAACAGAAATTAAATTTTACCCCACACAACATTTGCGTCAGTCACCTGATTTGTAATCACCTGCTTGAATGCACGTGCGCTGCTTCAAGTCTCAATTTTTTTTTTTTTTGCTCTTTAAACGAAAAGAAGAACAACAACACCGGAATTGATTGATTGATTGATTGAATGATTGTGTTGTGTTATAGTTATAGATCTATTCATTACTCTTCTTATATTTAGCTGTTAGAGCCACTTTTATTATTTTTTCTTTCGCTTTTCCTTTTCCTTTTCCTTTTCCTTCAATTCACATAAATTGCCCACTCATTGTGTTGTACTTAATTGGTCATGGTTCTCATTGGCGATATAGTCGAACACGACATACAACCACCAACTCCACCAACTCCACCCACTGTTTCATCTTCTTCCACATCTACCAACTCTATTCACATATCTTCTTCACATGGCTTCATACCAACAAATGGATTCCCAATAGCCTCTAAAAGAAAACCAAGCCAATGGGCTTCTCGATTACAAAACAAAGGTCTGTCCTCTATGTCGGATGCTATTAAATCAAAGAGAAGTCCCATGGCCGCCGCTGCTGTCACTACTACTACTTCAACAACTAACGACGATAACGATGGCAGATTTCTTCATACAAAATCAAGTAAAGATCACCCTCCATTGAAGATTAACAAACAGCCTCTTAAAGATCGTGTTTTAAATTATGATGGGTTGTCTGAAAAAGAACAAATTCATCAAGAAAATATAGAAATCTTAAGTAAAATGTCAGATAAAGATAAAGAAGAAGCTAAACAGGAACTGATAGATAATTTAGATCCAAATATTTTACAAATGTTATTGGCTAGATCTCAAAAAATGCCAGCGAAATCTAAACCTATTTCTACAGCATCTATTGCTAATGAGAGTAGTAGCATTAATGGCACCACCACCACCACCACCACCCTCGAACAAACGAAATCTTTACAATCTCATGATCCATCGGTTATTGAAGGACCCGGAACTTGGATTGGAGGTGACAAGAAAGGTGAAATTCCAAATCAATTCATAGAATCCAGATCTAATTCAACAACAACAACAACAACAGAGTCGGATTTTGAATCAGTCGTGTCTTCATCTTCAAGCCCTAATTTGAAACCAGCATTAAGGAAAAACAACTCATCATCTTCCTTGTCTTCATCATTTGACAAAAAATCGGTTCGTTTTACAAATGAGGCAACCGTTAAGTACGTAGATGTTAAATCACCCGTTTTAACAAGTAAAAAAACCTCCAAGAGCTCCTCACCGAGAGTCGCTTCAACTGATAATCAGGCACAAGTTGCTGATGATGAGGAATGGGAAGATATTAAATATTTAGATGACAATCTTGCTCCATCGTTTAAAGAAGCTCAAGATATATCTAAACAAGACAACCACTCGATAATAAATCAATCTTCTATCCATTTCCCAACTCCGAATGCTAAACAACAAGGTAAAGAAGATAAGTTAGACATCAATGACCCGGATTTTAATGAGAAACTTCATGCCAAGTTTTTCCCAAATCTGCCTAAAAATATCAAACAGTTAGAATGGATGAAACCTGTTGATCCATTAAGTGAGCAAGAACAAATGCTTAAATTGACATATGAGTCAATAGACAGATTAAGGTTTGACTTTAATGGTGACTTAATCACTGCTGAAACTATATCTAAATACAACAACAACAACAACAACAACAACAACAACAACGTCTCAAGTAGTGGTTCCGATGCGTTATATCATCATTCATCAGACCCAGAATTACCAGGTTATACGCTATCCGAATTGGCCCACTATCTAAGATCAACATTCCCTGGTCAAAGATGTATCGCTATCAGAACCTTGGGCAGAGTGATGTATAAATTGGGTACATTGAACTATCAAGTGGAACAAACTCAAATAGATGAGAACGAACAAGAAGAAGATCAGCAACAACAACAACAACAACCACTGGTACGTGGTAAGAATTGGTTCGCTGATCAATGTTGGAGTTTAATCATTGACTTGAAAATCTTGGATATTTTAAATGACTGTGCTAACGCTGATAAACAAAGAAATTTAAGTGTTATGAATTACGCAATTGAGGCTTTGTGGTTATGGAGAGAAGGTGGTGGAGATGTTAAAGTGAGAAATATTATAAAACGTAGGGAAAAGTATGACAAACAGAAACAAGCTATTTGAAATCATATATATATATATATATATATAACAAATATTAAACAGAGATCTGATTTAACTTTACCTATCCATCTATTCAAACTCACTCATCAATAGATGCAATTTCAACTTCATTAATAGTCGAGTTTAACCTTTCATTTCTCATAATCTTGTAATAATGGTCAGTAAACTGAACAGCATTCATGAACCTCAAAAATTTCTCATCATGTGTAATGACAATTAATTGGAAATTTTTCTGATTCGATCTCACTTCAATAATACTATTCAAAGCCTTAGCTAAACTTTCAATGTTCTCATCGTCTAGATTGGTAGTCGGTTCATCTAAGGCAATCATACCAAAATTCAACCCAAAACATTCTGCCAAACTTAAACGTATGATAATGGAAGCAAGCACTCTCTGACCTGCTGAACATCTCCCTCTCATATCCAACTCTGTACCATTCTTTACCATCACAACTCTATAATTATATGACCGCATTGTGTTCGTGCTAGCTGACTTGATCGGATCAGCCTTGATCATGATAGTGTCCACGTCATTCCCCGTGTACGTGCGTTTCCACAATTCGTCTATAATTCTATTGATTTCCTTCATCTTCACTTGATGGAACTCCAACACTGCTCCATCAATGGCTTGTGCATAGGTGGTTAAGTCAGTCTGCATCGATAGTTTCGTTTGTAATGATGCGTATTCATGAAGATATTTCTCATCAATGTCATTGTAATCTCTTTTGATTTCTAAATTAACCGCTTGTATCTGTTTGTAAATCTGTGTAATCTCTCCTGTTTTCGAAGATAGTTTGTTTTGTAATTCATTTTGCTTCATTTGTAACGCGTGTGAATCTTTCAAGTATTTTTCTCTCTTCACTGAAGCATTTTGTGTCGATAGTTCTTCAAATTGAGTCTCTATTTCTTTTAACAGGTCTTGCAAGTGATATAGATCGATATTGTATCGAATAGTACGTTCTTCATTATCTGCATCTTTCAACTCATCTTCTAATTCACGTAAATCTTGTTGGGTATGTAACGTATCTAATTCAAGCATATTTATCGTGGTTTTCAACTCGGATACTTTGCCCTTCACTTCGATTAATCGATCTTGATAGTTTCGTTCAAAATCAATTATTTGTTCGTTGACTTTCTCAAAATCAGATTTAATTTTTTCCAATTTATCAATCTCATTTGTCAATCCATTTAACGTCAATCCTCCATTTGATTGAAAATTTTTATATTTCGATAATTGTTCTTCTTGAGTCTTGGTTAACTGTTCAATGCTGTCATTTTTCAATTGCAAAGTTTCGTTAAGTTTTGCAACTTCTTCATCTATTTCATCTATAGATTTGTCAATGTTAATCTTATCCATAAGCGATTTCTCTAAGTTACTAATCAACAATTTCTTATCTTTGATCGAATTTTCTAAACTAGCAATGTTTCTAGAAACTTGTTCTTTGTTCAGATTTAACGTTTCTAATTGTTTTCTTAAACTTTTAATTTCCAAATTTGTCATACTTTGTTTAGTTTCTAATTCTTCATGACTAAAACATTCTGAGCCAGCGCCATACGTGTCTAATTCACTTTGCAATGAAGATACTTGATCGTCAACTGTGCTGATCTCTCGAGTTAGTCTGGCTATTTCATTGACTGGTCCTTTAACTGAATTTATAGTATTCATTTGAGAAGTAATCTCTTTAATTTCAGTCTCTAAAAATTCAGCATCTTCATCAGCTTTTAATTTCTCTTCTTTTGCTGTCTGTAAATTTTTAGACAATTTTTCCAACCCGCCATTTTGTTCAAGCTGAGTCAATCTATCAACATCTTTCTCAATTTCTTTTAGATGATGTAACCAATTTTTCTGTTCTTCCAAATTGCCAACATTTTGCTGTTTTTGTTCAAGTTTGGAAACATCCTTCTTAATCAACATCAACACTTGTGACTTGATAGAGTCATCGTCAAACTCTCGATGACATAACAAACATGAGTTTTTCTTCTCAGCTAAACTGATTGCTTTCTTGTTAAAATTCAACATATACCTGATCTGATCGAATCCTGTCTCATATAACTCAACCATTTTCTGTGCTTCATTCAAGTCCTGCCTCCAAGAATCGATCGATTTCCCTTGTAATACAGCTTGAATATTAGATTCAAGCATTGTTTTCTCAGTTTTCGTAAGCTTTTCAGTTTCAGATAAGCTTTCAAATAAGGCATTTGTCTTATACTGTTGGTCCTTCAACAAGCTCAAATTCATTGTTTTTCCATCAATCTTGCTTGACAATTCGTTCATCTTAGCTTCTATCTCAATTTCAGCATTATCTATAGTAAATGGTATACCCAATGCAGTCTCGTAGGTTTCCAATATATTATCAATAGTCAGCTCAAGCAATCCTTGTAAATTCTTCTTTGACTCTCTTAGATAGTTAGTCTTTGCCATCGTTTCGGATTGTCTACCGACTAGGCCAATCAATCTGTTCAAGTCATCTAGCTCGTACTCTAGATCTCTAATCTTCTTATTAATAGTGTTAAACTCCTTAGTAATGCTTGCAGCTTCGTTCTTTTCTTTCAAGTCGGTCAGTTGTCCCTGCTTAAGTAACAAGTCAGCTTTTTCTGCTTCTAGTTTGGTGTGATTTGATTTAATATTCATTAAATTCCTTTGTAGTTCAATTTTCTTGTTTTGTAAGCTGCTTATATCTTTAGCCATGTACGAAATGAGTTGCTTTGCAGCTAATATTTCCTCTTTGATTGTCGATAACTCAAATTGAAAGTCATCGTTATCACTCCTGAATTTTTCGTTTACTTTATTAAACTTATTTGTTAACTCAGTCAATTGGTTTTTTAATATTTGACCAAATTGACCAGCATTCGGGATGTTCAGCTCTTTTTTAAATCGATCTATAAGTTCAGCTTTAGTCGTCATATTAACAAGATATTGTCTTTTTAACTCTTCTAATCCACCTTCTTGGACAATCAATGTAGAATGTTCGTCTCTATATTGACTCAATTGATCGCTTTTATTTTTTAAACTTGTGGATAGTTTGTCAATAGTAATTTTCTTTTCATTCAAAATATTCGCAAACTCGCTCAAGTTACTTTGTAACTGTTCCACAGGTAATTCGATCAATCTCGTAGTTGATGTGATCATATTAGCTTGCTGACTTATACTAGTTCTTTGTTGTTTCAAGTACTCAATCTTGTTCAACACCCTTTCATAATCTTGATTGGACGTAAATAGCTTTTCTGACTCTTTCTTGATTTCTTCAATCTCAACCGTTAATTGTTCGGTTTCTAAATTAAAGTTATCCACCTGTTCATTCAGTATTTCAACTTCGTTCAACTTGTTATGCGCTTTGACTCTATCATGTTTCAAATGTTCTACATTGTTGTTGATTAGCTTTATTTCAACGTTCATTTCTTTATTAATACTTTTAAAATTTTCTAAAACTTTGATGAATTTAACAGAATCAAAAATCTCATCAAACTTTTTCTTCAAAGTGGCAGAATCACTGATAGGCCACAGACTTTCGTCCTGGTGGCAAAATATAACATAATTTAAAATAGCTTTAGAAACACCAAGATATTGGGGCACAGCCATTTCAATATCTGCCACTTTAGAACTAACTGTCTGTTTTTCTCCGTTATGAATGACAAGCAATTGATTCTCTCTAGTCTTGAAAGTCACATTATTAGTCTTTGGATTTCTTGATGCTATTAGAGACTTACTCAATATCATACTAATCCCATTGACATTCTGAAATGCAAGCTTGACCAAAGCTTTAGTCTCTGCACTATTGTTTAACATCCTAGGGTCGTGGATGAAAGCCCCGTTTTTCGAATTGGGAGGTAAGTCACCTGTTGTAGCGTATCTTAAACATTCAATAATGGTTGTCTTTCCAGAACCATTGGTTCCTACTATCAAGGTCAATGGCTTGTTGAATTGAATAGTTTCAGGCGTGTCACCGAAGGATCTGATCCCTGTTATGGAAAGCCTGTATATGCTCGACATTTTTTTTAACTTGTCCTTCCCTGCAAATTGCCACCTTTCTCAAATCACCAGAATAAATACGCTTTTTCAGCTGCTATCTAATGAACGAAACAGCATTTTGATATTCAACACTTGTCCATCTCACGTTTAAATATAGTACAAGCCAACACAAAGACAAAACAAGACAAAAAGTGCCCATCTGCCCCAAATCATGAACTTCTGCACCTTTGCACCCCCGACTAGGCTCAAAAGATTAAATTTTTCAACTTTGTCTGTATGTAGTGGTTGACTCACTTGTTGAGATGGAGGTGTTGAAAGGAAATAATGCACCTTGAACTTTGACAGATTGCAGTTGTTTTGTCTTGTTTTGTCGATTTCACCAAGCAAATATCGTGGTCCAGTGCTGCAGGTTTGCCATATATTCAGTTTTCTTTTCTTGTAAATTATCTTCAGCTTTTATGAAGAAGCTTGCCTCATTTTACTCCAGAAGCAGGCCAACATATAAACATTATCTCAACGTTAGTAATAGTCTTCTCTACAAGGACAACATTCATTATAATAATAGTCAAATAAACATCAAAAACATGTCTTCTGCTTCTCAACAACAGCAACCAAAGTGGATTAAACCAACTTCCAAAGTTGAAGAAAACGAACCTGTTTTAAAACTATACAACACATTAACTAGGTCCAAAGTTGAATTTATACCAAAAGTGAAAGATGAGGTTACTTGGTATAGCTGTGGTCCAACAGTTTACAACTCTAGTCATATGGGGCATGCTAGAAATTATGTCACAATTGATATAAATAGAAGAATTATGCAAGATTATTTCGGTTACAACATCACTTTCATTCAGAATGTTACAGATATCGATGATAAAATTATTTTAAAAGCTAGACAAGAGTACTTATTTGAACAGTTTAGTGCGCCATTCCTTAAAGACGATTTCATTTCTCCTGATCTTTTAAGCAAAGCCCAACAAGGATATGAGGCATACGTGAGCAAGAACTTGCCTGAATTTGCTCAACAATTACAAAAAGAACCAGATTTCATCAAATGGACTCACTCGCTTGATTTGAAACAGCTAGGTTTACAACAACCTAAATTACCAATGTACGTCAAAGCATCCATTACAGCATTGAATGCTATTCAATTAGTTTCTTCAATTACGGTGGATGACTTTTTGTCAAAGACTCAAGATGTTATTATCCCATTACTTGACGCCGAACTAGGTTCCACTGTAACTGATCCGGAGATCTTCAAGAACTGTTCCTCATACTGGGAAAGAAACTTTGATCAAGATATGGCAAGATTGAACGTTTTGCCAAGTACCATTACTACCAGAGTCTCCGAATATGTGCCTGAAATTATTGATTTCGTTGAGCAGATAGTGAAAGAAGGTTTCGCTTACGCAACTTCAGATGGATCAGTCTATTTCAATACTGTGAAATTTGACCAAGCTCCCGATCATGACTATGCCAAGTTGGCACCATGGTCTAAAGGTAACATGGAACTAATTCAAGATGGTGAAGGTTCCTTATCCAAGTCGGATGGTAAATTGAATCCATCTGATTTCGCGCTATGGAAGTCTTCTAAACCTGGTGAACCATTTTGGGAATCTCCGTGGGGTCAAGGTAGACCAGGTTGGCATATTGAGTGTTCAGTGATGGCTGCCGATTTTGTTGGGGATGGCATGGACATTCATTCTGGTGGTGTTGATTTGGCGTTCCCTCATCATGATAACGAGCTAGCTCAATCTGAAGCTCATTTTGGCTGTGAACAATGGGTCAACTATTTCTTGCATACCGGTCATTTACATATTGAAGGCCAAAAAATGTCTAAATCATTAAAGAATTTCATTACCATTGATGAAGCATTAGATAGATTTTCATCAAGACAATTGAGATTATGTTTTGCATTGGTGCAATGGAACAACTCATTAGATTTCAAAGAAAGCCTATGGCATGAAGTTAGATCAATTGAATCCACTTTAAACAGATTTTTCAATAATGTTAGAGCTTTGAAAACAGATAATGATCATAAATTAGAATCGGGGATTGTCGTCTCTAAGAAGTTGGGTAATTTAGAAAAGAAGCTATTGAAAGATTTACAAAGTGCAAAGAGAAACGTTCACGCTGCGTTCTGTGACAACTTAGCCACACCGACAGCTGTTAGATCATTAATGGAGTTAGTCAATGCTACAAATACATATATAAGTGCAGTTGGATCAGATCTTAGAATCGAACCACTGTTACAAGTGGTTTATTACGTTTCTAAAACATTGAAAATCTTAGGTTTCCAAACAAGAGTGGATTCTTTAGGTTGGCTAGATGTGTCGGCTTCAGGTAATGATAGTGACAAAGGTGCCACTGTTGAAGAAGTCGCCTTGCCATTTGTGAAAGTGTTATCCTCATTCCGTGATTTAGTTCGTAACGCTGCCATTAAAAAGGAAGATTATAAACTTTTCTTAGAAGCGACAGACACATTAAGAAACACAGATTTATTGAATTTGAACGTTTCATTAGATGATAGAGCAGACGGACAAGGCGCTTTGATTAAGTTTTTAAACGAACAAGAAAAAAAAGAATTGATTGCTCAACAACAGGAAAAATTAGAACTTCAGCTAGAAAAAGAACGTAAGAAATTAGAACAGTTGGAACTAAGAGAAGCTAAGGAGAAGGAAAGATTAGCAAAAGCCAAAGTGACTCCTTTAGAGATGTTCAAGACTGAAGAATGCAAGAAATTGTATTCTGAATGGGATGAAACTGGGTTACCTACAAAGACTGCGGAAGGTATTGCATTAGCTAAGAGTGCTAAGAAGAAGTTGGTGAAACTTTATGAAGCCCAGAAGAAGTTGCATGAAGAGTATTTGAGTGGTTTAAATACTAAATAAATTTAGTGTTGTGTTTTAGCTCTTTTGACTTTGCTTTAGAAAGGTAATATGTACTATATTTAAATGTTTAATTTTTTGGGTCTATGTGATGGGTCTTACTTTGTCACCTCTCTCAAAGATTCCGTAACAAGTAAAATTGTAATGGTCAATAGAGAGCAATTTTAAAGTCGACAATTAGAAATGACAATTGTAAATTTCTCTGCTCAAAGTTTCTCAACTCCATTGCAGAACGTACGCTCTAAACCAATGTAGTTTTGAAAGCCATTGAAAAACAGAACTCAAACATGGAAGTACGTTATTTAATTCAAGTCATCTGAACAGTTGAGAAAGCAAAAAACAAGTAAGACAACCTCACACAACAACTATCTTGTCATGCAATGGGTATGTTATATTAACTTTCAACGTAACTAAATAAAAAGTTCCTACACAGCCCTATAATCCACGGTTATTGGAGGTGAACTAAAACTGCAGTTTTAATTATGTGGCTATGACGGAAGGGGAAGGGAAACATCGTGTGGCGCAGTTGACCAGACGCGGTTGTCGCGCGACGAGAAAAGAGAGATTTCAACCGCTACGGTCGATCTGTGTGGGGGAGTTCCTGAACCTCGTACTGGTTATCTGGAGTCACAGGATCCAAGGAAATCCTTGGTGAGTGAATCATCCTTCTCCTTGAGTCCGAGAAATGAAGCTCACTCTGATCAAAATTGCACTGGGTTGTCTTCTTGTCTTGTGGGGTGGGCGCGTATTCATCGGCAAGTGCACCTACAAAATATTGTGTCTTCCCAACAAATGAAATATAGACTACGTAATTCTATGGTTGATATCCTTATCTATACACATATTGTGATGTGAGCTGACGTGACAATCTGACCTCAATACACATCAGTTCGGTTGCACCTTTCTTTCCAATATTTGTTACAAGGAAAACCTACCTTTTTTACCTCGTGCCCTAAAGTCCGCTTTTCCTTGAAGACTCCACTTGCCACTTTCGTAAGACAAGCTCGAAATGCTCTATCATTCGAGTGAATCCATCCACATAATATGAATCCCATCGTCTAGTTCAACTCATTATCTATGCAATAAAAAAACCCGAAGAGAGATACAGCGACAGAACTGCATTTATTCTTTGCTTGCAAGATGTAATCTCACGTTTAGGCAGTTCTACAGTATGTGCTCCGAAACTGACTATATAACTTGGAACGTACCGTATTCATACGCATGGTACATTCAGCCTTGCACCTTTTTTTGCTCACACGTTGTTCCAGCTTCACAAGAGAATAAACCTTCAACATTCACTGGTCAAGGTGAGCAAAATCTCAACGTACGCCGGAAGCTTTCGGCTAACTGTAAATTATCTTTACTTGTATTAAATAGCTACTATGTAGTAGTCTATTACCAGAGCAGGCTTAGTTTTAAGAAAAACGAGAACGCAAATCAAACAGTTCTATTTAGACGGAGTGTCCCGTGAAAAGCCGGATCACTTCACAAAGAGCAGTTTTGCTTCTGTTTCTGTTTCTCCGAGTCTCCGACTCCGTGATTTAAGTTGAAACGACTTGCGGCCGAAGGACTCACCTGCGCGCAAGACAAAAAAAAAAAACTCCTCAGAGAGTCTAATTGGCTTAATTTGGTCAAGTCTTGGTATGGATACTGGTATTCTCAAAAACGACACCAGAAAGAAAAGTGGTGGAGCAAAAAAAAAAAATGGGGCCATTTTTTATTCACTTTTACCGAATCTTGCATCAGAAGGAGTATAATTGATGATGATTCATTTTCTGTGTTTCTATCAAGCTGTCGAAAAAGTGGGGAAGCAGGGGATAAGGATAAGCTCCTGAGTTATTCTCGATTAGACAATTACTTGATCTCTAATGAGCCTTGACATGTATACAATAAGAGATGTTGCAGGCCCCCTTGTAAGTACAATTGAGGGATGGGCTAATTCGACCTTTGCAAAAAAACAAAAATTCTGTAGTAAAGTCATGTCTGGAGGAGTTCGGACCTCGGACATACAGACAAGCTGTTGTTATTTGTTTGTTGTAGTGGAAAAATTGGTAATCCCAGGTCTCTTTCTCTGTCGTGGTTCGCTTGAAAGTGTTCCTTTTCTACTACCCGGTTCTGTCCGCGTGTGCCTTTCTTCATCTCGCCCGCTTTGCATAAGTCGATGAGCCGCAAAATCAAATCACTTCCTACTCATGATTTCGGAGTCGAGAATCATCGTGGGCTTAAGAGGGGCCGGCGAAGAGCTTCCCCGGACCCCTCTCCGCGAAGCATTGTGGGAGAATGAGGCAAGAAACAATTTCTTTTGCACCCCACGCTCTGGTGACAAATGAAACTTAGTGGCTCAATTTTTTTTTAACCTGTTTCTCGGTTCCAAAACTTGAATTGAAGAGCGTGAAGCACAAACATACACACCCTGTGTCACCATATCCTAAATACGTATACAAGTTCGGAGGATCTACGTCAAAGTTTTTTGTAAGAAGGATAAATCAGCACGCAAAAGCACTCTGATTGACGGAAAAGATATTGTCAATCAATGCTCATCGCTATTATTATCTGCATTGAACCAGTTTTAACTTTCAAAGTACGCAAGACAACAGAATAAAATGAAATGTGATACGGTGATCCTTTAAGGTCACCGTTTTGCAATTTGTTTGGACTCTGACTCTGAAGAAATAAAAATTTGAACTCCGTAAACGTTGATCCCACCTACGTCCTGGCCTGCACTTTCAGGTGCTCTGAATCCAGACTCCATGGAGGGATGTCAGCCTACTTCTAGTATGACGGGGCAGAAATGGCCTGTAGTCCCCCGCACAACCACCACCACGGGGCCCAGGGTTTATATATATATCGCATCACAGCCGTGCGAACAGTGGTGTACCACTATCTCACAATAGGCGGCTATTTTTTTTCATGTCTTCTGACCTATGAGATTTCGGTAGATACAGCTTAAGTTGTATGAAACATCAACAATGATATATGCGTTTCTCGATATGGACATACATACATATTTGATCCCTTCACATAGGTGATAGGTGACTCACTGAGTTATCGGCTTGTTTACTTTAGGTAGGTACGCTGTATGTAACCATAAGTTCTCGAGTGAAATGTACCAAAAAACAGAGACAATAACTGGAAACCTACTCCGAAAGCGCCAGACAGACCCCCTACAACAGAGATAGAACACTGTGATTCACCTGCCAAACCGATTGCTAAGAACTCATGAGCATAGGCCTTCTCTCTTTGTTCCGTATACCTACGTCGCGAGACCTGAACCAGTGTGATTGAATTGAATCACTGATTGCAGAGAAACAATAATAATCGTACATATACACCAACTACACTACAAGAACCGGCTCCGTGGATAATAATAGAACCAATAGATCAATCGCCACACACTAACGCTACGCTTTACACGGAGCAGTGCGTGCGATTCAAGTGGAAGACAAAATGGCAAGGGGAACGGAATTTAGGAATTTTTCACTCTACACTTAGCAGCGCCACCCCATGTTTGTATTGTTGGTGCATGCACATGCTGCACACAAAATACCCCGAACCACTTAACCTTAATATGAGCCATGAGCCATAAGCCATGAGCCAGCGCCCACCTTCCATTTCCCTCCGCACGGTGAGTCTCCTTTGCTCCATGTCTCCTGCCAACAGCTCACCAGCTCCCTCTCGCCGGCTACCTTGTTTTCAGTTGGGATCCTGTCAGGGGTGGAGTTCTCGAAAGGGAAGGAGGGGAAGGGTGGGTGATTCACTCCTTCGGACTACTCTCCCGATCAGCATTTTTTCCCCATCCTCCGTGCAAACGCTCACCGCCAGAAACAGCCCGAGGAGTCGGTTTTTTTTTTTTCGGTCTGGTGAGCATCTAGAGAAACATCGAAACGAGAAACGTTAATAGAGCTCCACAAATAATTAAACGGTTGGGGTTGCAGGCTGACTGATTAGACAAGTTTTCAACCATACTCCCATCCGTTCGATTTAGTGTATATAAACAGCTATATGTCTTTTTCCGTTTTTTTATTATCTATGCCTGTATACGTAGTAGAAATATATATTGAAAATACGGTCGAACTCCTAAAATACTCTTTTTCGTTCGCTCTACGAATTTCATCATAGTTTTTCCGACATATACTATACATACACTCTCACTATAGACCTGACAATCAAGCTAAATCTATCACCTGGTTATTACATACTAGCGCTCGCCGACAATGTGTACTGAGAATTACATCAAATCAAGAACTCCTATAACGGATCTTTCCAACTACTGCTTATCGACGAATAATGATATCCCTACCGCTGCATACTCTACTACAACTCCATCCCATTCTTCGTCAATTATGCTACCTAAGATGATTTTACCTCCAACTACGTATAGTTTACCTAGATTACAACTTTCCGATGACAACAGCTTTTTCTATTACAACACTAAGAAACCAACGAAGTTGGACTTACTGATTCAAACTGCTACAATGCAACAATCGCCGCCATCTGTCGATGCTCCAGCTTCGCTCCGCTCCATCCCTTCATTATCTTCAGGCTCTAAATCTGAACCAAGTACCACTGCATCTTCCGAATTTGGTTCCAGTTCTGTTTCATCATCAGTTGCCAGTTCAGTTGCCAGTACTTCTTCTAGAGCTTCTACTCCAAGAGCTTCGAACTCTTTCTTAGCTACTACAACCGTCGTCACGGTGACAAATAATGATAACGATAATAACAGGAACACGACATCGGATTTTTATGTTTACTCTCCAGAATCAAATAATAAGAGGCCTTCAACTGACGGATTGACTGAAGTGAAAAGATTAAAAAAATCCCCAAAATTGGAAATTTCAAATTTGGTTTCTTCTCCGTCAAACGATCTCATACTATCACAAAATGCTAGCAAGTTAAACAAAACTAAATCCATCGAGACGCAACCCCAACCTTCTCCAATATCCAAAGCTTCCACCGCTCAGTGGATTAAATTAGCTTCGCCTTCATCTACATCTAAGAGACAAAGATCGGGACCTTCGTGTGATTGTTGTAGAACTCGTAAGATTAAATGTGACTCTGAAATCACGATCATTTCAAATGTTTCTCCTGTTTCGTCTTCATATGATTCTGATTTTAAGAAGTCGAAAATTGCTAACTGTGACTTCCTTTTCAAAGATAGTTCAGATTTCCAATATTTCCAAATAATATCGAATCCTCAATCTTCATCATCGTCGTCATCATCATCATCATCTTCCACAGCCAGTTCTAAATTGAGTCAATTCAAATATTTGAAGTTCAAACCTTGCTCAGCTTGCGTTTCTAAATCGTTTAGTTGTTCGTTCTCTAAAGGTTTCACTAGGAATGACATCATCAAGTTCAATAAGTCAGAAAGACTTCATACGTTGAATAGCCCTTCTTCGTCTCCTTCTTCGCCTCCAAGAACATCTTTTAACGGTTCAGATGCTTCTTCTGCAGAAGCAACTGCTGTAGTTATTGGAAATAATGCCTCTCTTGATATACCAAGAATCGATTCGACAACTAATGCTAATGCTTACACTGCAGCTCTTCAGGATCAACGTTCATCATCGTTGACATCCGACTACAAAAGTGCGTCTTCTTATCCACAAGTGCGAGCAGATTTGCAACATCCATTTACTCAACCTTCTACAGCTTCCTTAATTTTGAATCCTGAGAGTGCTTCCGATGTTGTTGCTAGTGTCAGCTCATTTTCTGGTCCCAGTGTTAAATCGTCTAAGAAAACATCATGTGGTAGCTGTAGATTCAAGAAAATCAAGTGTATGAAAGTGGAAGGCGCTCCCGCTGGAGCTAATTGTTTGAATTGTTCTAAAAAACACCTTGATTGTGTTTATCGTTGACTAACGGGAATTTTTTTTTAAGAGCACGGGCAAGGCTATGGTGGGCTTTCACCCTAAAAGGACGCAAAATAACGGTTGAAATCTAATATAAAAAGACAAAAAAAAAAGACAAGGGAAATCCCATAGCAGGTTTAATATTGAAAATAATGACGATATTAGTTAGAAAAACAAAGGGAATAGACATGAAAGTAGTTTTCTGTTGATCAGGACAACGAAATAATTGGCAAAAAATGGTATCAAGTAAAGATTTTTTTGAGATTACATACATAGATAGATAGGCTGCAATTTTATTAAAACTAAAGTGGTGACAGGTTATATATCTATTTGTATATGGAATAATAAGTAATGCTATTGAAGGCCTTGGAAAGTACCTAATGCATTACAAGCTTTATTGTATCCTAAGACAGTATGTTAAGTAGAAAAAAAGAAAAAAAGAAAAGCTTCTTCACATTTCGCACAATATACATTATTGTTAACTACAGTATTCACTATTAATATTAGGCAGAACTGTTCATTTTTAATAAACGTAAGAAAGCGCCGGTAACGTACAGAATTTCACTATCAACATTTAAAGCCAAAAAAATGCATAATGCAAAGTATAAAAGATTTTAAATGGCAACTAACTATAGTTACTATTCTTCATATTTAAGAAATCATAGTCACAAGTAATTATACACAACTTTCTACGTCCGTTTTTTAAGATTAGGAGGCGGTGGTGGGGGAGGAAGGTGACGAGCTTGAAGTCTGGCCCCCAAAGTCGATGGCTTCGGAGGTGGCGGGGGAGGGCCACCTCTTTTGCTACCTGTAGTAATATGTTGCTGATGTTGATTGTTATAAGATGGAGCAGATATTGAGCTACCTGGAACGCTTTGAAGACCTGGGGGACCACGAAGTTGGGGCACAACTTGCGGAGGTGGGGTATGAGCTGGAGATGATGAAGAGACTGGATGATCAAATCTTTGTCTCTTAGTATGTGGGTCATTACCACCATAACCATATGTACTTGCTTGCGAAGTTGCATTGTAGTCATACCCGTAATCTGCTGAAGAATGTTGTTGTTGTTGTTGTTCGTCATAAGGTCTCTTTTTATAGTTGTTATGTTCGTCACCGGAAGCGTTGTAGCCTGCTCCATTATTATAGCCGCGATTATCACGATAGTCATAATCATGATAATCATTGTTGAATTTATTATATGGCGGTCTGCTGTAAGCATTATTATGTCCGTTATCATAGTAATTGTTTTGTCTGTATGCGACGGCCCCAGCCCCATTATAACTTGCCGAGCCTTGAGAAGAAGGTGGTACAGTAAAAGCCTGAGACTGTGGGTAAACTGGGCCAGCGCTCTCAAGACGCCTTTGGGGTATATTTCCGTTATAGCCATTGTAAGTTCCAACGCCAGCTTCAAAACCAGGTGACGGTTGCTGAAATGGCGGTAATTGTAGTTGTTGGTCAGGTTGTGGCTCCCCATGTTGATTTTCAATTTCTTTGGTTCCAACATCTTCCCCTGTTAAATCTTTCATCATCAGTTCAAACTCCTTATCGATCTTTGTATTTTCCTCCATGTTCACTCTACAATCTTTCGACAAATGTCCCAAATTACCACACTTCTCACAAACTATTGATTGGGTAAATTGCATTTGTTTCCCATTTCCATAGTTGGGACAATCGTAACGCTTGTGTCCCCTCTCACCACAAATTGGACAAATACGATCCTCTTCTAATCTTAAAGTTCCATTCAAAATAGCTAGTTCTTTCAATTGATCTCTCTTCAAAAAATTCATTCCAACTGGAGCATAAATGGCTTTATCGATAACTTCCTGGCATAATTTCTTAGCCTTGTTAATTTTCTCCTCTGAATCTGAAATAATCAAGCAGTGTAATTTATCTTCCAAGTTGTTTTGTTCCACAGTTAAAGAATCCGTATTTTTACCCATTTTGACAGACCCTTTACCTCTGATGGCAATCCTAGCACCACTTTCTTCTTGCATTTGTTTCAATTTATTACCTCTTGGTCCAATAAGCAAACCTATAAAGTTAATTGCAGGGTGGGCATCCGTCGGTATATACAGTTTCTCAAGAGTCTTTGTTGGTTGTTTATAATTACTAGGAGGTTCATAGTTCGGTATTGTTTTAAGAGCTTTTGTAATCAGCTTATTTCTTTCGATTTCATACTTCTTTCTATATCGGTAATCTCTCGTGTTTGTCCTTTTACCGGTATTATCGTAAACTGGGGGAGGAGAGGGCGAACGTAAACGATCTTCAGGCACGTATGATCTTGTCTTTAACATGTGACTGATTTCATCAATTCTAATAAGCATCTGAACCGAGTCAATTTGTTCAGGCGTAACACTATTGAGAATTATCGTGCTTACCGGTTTCCCACTGTCAAAATAAATCTCTTTCTTTGGAGTTCCCGACCATCTAGAATTCAACTCATCAAAATGATCGTTATCTCCATGAGAACGAGTCAAAGAGCGACCTCTTCCTTTCTCGGCAAGCAACGAGAGAAGTCCACTAGGTTGTCTGGAGTCACTCATGTTGCTATTATGTGTTCGGCCGATGAATATTGGTTTGATAGTATCAGCAATATAGCTATTTGTGGTCAAGTCAAGCAGAAAACAGAAAGATATAGACAAACTACAAGCCTAAAGATATGGCAAACTGGAAAAATTAGGTAGAAAAATGAAGCCTCTCTTTGTGAGTGCACCAACCAATTTGTCAGAATTGGGCTACTTTGCTCACAATGCTCTGTGTTCTTCCACTGTTTCTCCTCATTTTGCAGTAATCGATCGCTCTCTGTAATCGATGTCATAAAGGTAACACAAGGATCCATGGCATACTGAAATCTGAGTTAAATTAATCTGAGTTGTTATTATATTTGCTAGGTTCTTTTTTAGCATGGCACCATTAGCACAAATTGGAAGACACGGAGGTCCAAACAAATGTTTTGGACAATTCCAGAAAGCACTCGAATGTATGACGAATTCAAACACAGTGAACAATGACGAATGTGCACTTTTGAGAGATGATTATGTCGAATGTAGAAGACATAGATTGGAAACCTATAAGATGTTCATCGTTAAGAAACATTTAGAAGAGCGTGAAGATTTAGATATTAATTCGATTGGTGCTCCTTACGTTAAGAAGAGGGATTACTTGACGCCAAAGACCTTGGGATTGGTGGGAGGAGATGATTATCCTATTCATGTTGATAAGTTTTGAATTACTTTCATGTTGATGCAACTAGTGTACTTTACGTGCACATAGAACTGCTTCATCAATTTTATATTTACTTTCTTTTATCACTGACTGGGGGATCTACTGCTTAATTTGGAAAACCAAGTCCATTTGCTTGACTGATCAGACCGTTATCCTGCTTGTACTTGTCGAACTGTGTTTTAATTTACCTATTTACTTATTTATTAACCTATATATTTATTAGTCTATTTATTTATTTATTTTCTTATTGACTTATTTGTTCAACATAAAGTAAACAATACCAGTGTAGTTTGTTGAATTTAACGGTATATTGTGGTTTCGATTCGTTTTCTATTTATCTCATTAAGAGGCAATGTACCTTTGGGGGTTTTCTATAATATCAAGACAAGTACATCCAGCTGTTTCGCCAAAGATACCATCTGTTACTTGCTTCTATTGTCCAATCTCTGTTTATACTATACTTGACACAACTCCAGGCGTTGTATGATCGAATGAGGGGTAGAAGATGGTCGGATTTTTTTTAAAGGCTGTGCGTTGTCACCTGTTTATTTTTCTTCCCCATATTTAACTTTTTATCAAAACATCATATTAATTATGTATAGAGCGCTAGAAATAATAGTAACAATAACAATAACAAACTACTATTATAGAACAAAAAAAAAACTAAAGAGTTCAGTACTAAGTATTATTAAATTTTTGAATGCACAATTTTAACTTTTAGTAACAAAAAGGGGCACAAGAAAAACAAGTAAGAATGTCTATTTGTTTTACTTTCTTCTAGACTGTTGTAATCTTCTTCTTGATCCAAAGTTCATCAAGTTGTTAACTTCAAGATCAGCAGCACCTTCACCTGTTCCATTGTCATCAATTTCTAATTTCTTTCTTTGCTTACCTAAACTTGCAAACATGTTGCCATTGGAGGTACTTGTGCTTGATTCATTATTACCATCAGTCGCATCAGATCCAGTACTATGACTTGACCTATCTTTACTACTCCATTTGAACTTGGAGTCGGTTGTATCATTTTCTTTAGAACCGCGATAATGGTGGTGGCTATAGTTTTGATTATTATGATGAGAATGGTGTCCGTATCCACTGTAACCTTCTTTCGCATTGTTAAATTCGGCACCATTAGCAGCGGCAGCAGCAGAGGCAAGTGGGCCGCGTTCTTCTTTATTATCGTTGAACCTTTTACTGTGATTATATCTCTTTGTATCTTTCTTCACGTATCCTGACTTCTTCTTGGAATGACTATTCCCATTATTATTAGTATTAGCGTTATTATTATTGTGCTTTGACGTTCCTGATCCATTAGGGTGTGCAGCTTCTTGATGGTACTTATAATGTATCATCACACCATGGACTTTCTTATCACTTAATCCTTGGTCATTGTTGAGAACCACAGCAAGCACAGTATCTGACTTTCCGGATTCTCTATCTTCTTCGGCCTGCAATATGGCATCAACTTCCTTGATAATACAAACCATAGCATCACAGATACCACGCTTTAGTAGGAAGGGAGTTAATTTAACTTGTTTTTTTGTTTTGGCTTCTTCGGATAATGCTGTAATAGAAGAGGACAACCCATCGTCAAGTTGATCCTGCTCTTGTTGTTCCTCATAAATTTCAACTTCTTCCTCTTCGCGGACTCCTTCTGGGTCTTCTTCATCGCCATCGTCCAAACTTGCAAGATCACGGTGAAATTTTTCAGTCATTTCCGCAACTAAAACACCTTCTTTTTCCTCGAATTTAGCCGATGAAAGATTTTGATTCCAAATAGAGATCGAATCACCTGCTTTTCTCACACTTAAAACAATACCACTAATATCATCATCGAGATATTGTTTAAATAAATTACTTTCAGGGATAAAAGTCTTTGTCATGCATTTAATAACTAATCTTTCCCAGATAAGGTTAACTCTTCTTGATTTGGAATCTGGTTCCTTTATATAACTTTCAGTGACTTTTTCATGGTATCTATTTGGATTGTTCTTGCCAAACTTGAAACTCCATCTACCACCCTTTTGGTTAATAGGATCTTCCCAAATTGGTTTAATGCCTTCTTTAAAAATTAAGAAATCTGTTCCTTTAGGTAATTCATTAGGCTTTTTTAGATTACTCAACGCTTGCCACATTTCTTCAACTGAATCGATTTTATTCGTGGAACTTGATTGACTGACAGATCTTGATGAAACATCGGGAAAAGACAGTATGTTGGTAGTTTGTAAATATCTATCTAAATCGTGTGGTTGAGACTTATCCGAAGCTGGCTGCTGTTGTGAATCCTCCAATGGCTCCTCAACGGTGGCTTCTATTTGAAGTTCCTCTTCTGTCGCATCTTCAGGCCCCTGCTGCTGTAATGATTTATAAGTATGATGATGCCATATGTTCCAAGGGGTAGGAAGATTATGTAAAGGTATCACAGTGTTTACAGGTCCTGCGCTGCTTCCTATGCTATTAGATGATGAATCAAAAAACTTTGACATTTTCTAAAGGAATATATGTGTTTTGAAATTGACTCCTAAAACTAATACGAGTAATCTATTATTGAAAAGCACTCAGTAAGTATCGCAAGCAAGACAAAGCGAAAAAAAAGCACAACTAACCACAATTGTTAAGATGAAATGGAATTTCAAACTCAAGTTATAAGAATATTGTTATGGGTGAAAACAAAGAATGAATCTTGAATTATTTTTTTTTTTTTGAAACTGGTCTAGAGTGGTAGATATTAGCTCAACAGAGAACTATAATGAAAGGAATCAAGTATGTATGTAGATATTACAGACGTTTCAGGAATGTAAATAATTAGGTCCAATTCTGAAATAATCTCGCGATAACCAAAAATACAACAATGACTATTGTAAACTATAAGAATGTGCTAATCTGAAGCAGTAATAACAGGCTCATGTATATCTTAGAGAGACTGAATGAATGAAGGTATACACAACTTTGTTCTATGCGCTGACAACAAGAGAGTTTGGAGAATGTCCGTCGAGAACCTCTTGTACGTAGATCATCCTTTTCAGCAAAGAGAAGCAAGCACTCGCTTCTGCAGAGTCAAACTGTTTTGCGAGAGAAAAAATAAACGAAAAAAAAAAAAAATCTGCGTCGATTTTTGAGATCGTCGCCGACTGAGTGGTCCGGGTAAATTCGTTTAACTGATTAGAGCAAAAAGGGGTGGGCGTCTACTTGACTAAACGCCCGTCTTTTTCTGAATTATACTTACACAGCATGTTTTTCTGGGTTGATTTCATTGAGTTATACAAATACACAGATTCAGTCTCTATTAGAATGCGAAAATGATACATAATTTATTTTTACAGTTTGTTAGCTTCCTCTCTCAAGAGCTCCAAAGGTTCTCTATCCAAATTCTCAATCTTCTTAAATATCTTACACCATTCCCTCCCATGATGCGGGTCATTTTCAACAAACTTCCCTTCCAATTCTTTGATCTCATCCTTAAAACCATGCTTCTTTAAGAAAGCGTAATAACTCAAATAATAGTCTCCAAAATCAGGATCCTTTTGGAAACATGCATCAAAGAACCGTTTCGCTTTAGCGACTTTACTCAGCTGCCACATATCTTTAGCTATAGCTAAGATCACAATAGGATCATCATCTGTTTTGTTTAACGCCATAGAATATAAGTTTTTCCTTTCACTTGGTTTTGCCATTGAGATGTTCTCGTCCCATAACACAGGAGAGTCTGGTATTAGTTTCAAAGCTCTAGATAGTATCAATTTGGCTTGTGGTAAATTACCAGACCTTTTCTCCAACTTGATTCGTTCCAAGTGCAATATGTCTTCTTTGGGGTTTACCGTCAAAGCTTGGTCAAGCAAGGATCTAGCACGGATTAACTTGTTAAATTTAGTCTCTTCAATGGTAGATAAGTAGATCCATAACACTGACGAACTCGGACAAGCCTTGGTACCCATATTATATGATTCTCTAGCTCGTTCCCAGTTTTCTAAACTCTCATATATCTGACCCATTTGTAAGTATAGTTTAGGTTCTTGAGGGTATAACGCTAAGCCTTGATTTATCAACGATAGTGCTTTGTCACTGTTTCCGAGTTGTCTCTCGATTGTTACATTCTTATACCAAACTCTTGACGACCCAACATCAACAAGTTTAGAGCGACAAGTATCAAATAACTCTTGTGCAGCCAGTTTAGAGCCATATTTCCACTCTAATTTAACAGCTGCAAACCATATATCTTCAGAATGTGGATTCTTCTCCAATCCTTCAGTTAAAATTTCTCTTGATTTCTCAATGTCAGAATCACGAACCAGTTTATCCTTAGCATACATCAAGTAAAACAGTTCATAATTAGGATTTGCATGTGTAGCCATCTCATATATTATATAGAGATTATCATGACTGTTCAATTTCTTCTCCATTGATATGTAATTGGTCCAGGTGTCTATGTCGTTTGGGTGAGACGACGTTATAAATAAGTACATTGCCATTGCAACTTCCAAACTGTTATTCTCAAAAGCGTTCTCGGCATCAGATTTCCAAATATGAAGTCGTTCTTCTTCGTCAATATAATCCATACCAATATTCATACTGTTCATCACAATTGCTCTTGCAGTAAGGACACGTTTCTCATTCTCACAAATCACAGCCTCGCGTAGCCATTGATATCTGTCTAGTGCTGATGAAACTTCTTTAAAACAATTTTCAATTAGTTTTGTGACTTTCAATTCATTTTCAGTTGCAGACTCTTCTAGTTTCGCTGCTGCTATCCAAATGATATAAATCTCACTCTTATCGATCTTTTTTCTAGCTTTGTTTAAAATCTTTTTTGCATTCTCCACACTTTCCAGTTCAGCAAACTGTAGCCATAGATCAATAGATTTGGGAATTATTTCAGTTGCTTTTGTTAATATTTTTATACGTAACTCCTTGTCATCTTCATACTCAACTGCTCGTAGCCACAATTCTACACTCCTTGGTAGAAACTCCAACGCCTTCCTCAGTATCCTCTTTTTTGAATAAATATCAGCCTCTAATTCAACAGCTTTCAGCCATAATTTCAATGACTTTGAATTGTACTTGATAGCCTCAGCAATAATGACTCTGCACATATGGAGATCTGTATGATTGATATCTATATTAGTCAGCCAGACTTCTTCAGATTTGGGACACTGGTGACATCCCTCTTGTATTATATCTTTAGCTCTACTGAATTTCTTGTTATCAAACTCTAATCTTGCACTGGCAATCCAAGTGTCTGCTTTATGGGGATTTGACTCTCTCATTTTAGCAAACAGAACTCTTGTCTTGTGGTAATCTCCCACTTTACCAGTTATGACATTATTCGCTCTTAGTTCGTTATCGTCTCCATTAATACCTAATTGCTTCAGATACTCATTCTGGTCAACAGAACTATATTCATATTCGTTCATACTTAAGCTGTTGTTGTTGCTGCTCAACTGGTTAGCTAAGACCTTATCTTTAGCCACAGATATACCAACTAAATCAATCTCACTTTCAACTGCTAGCACATTTGATGTAGATTCCGAATCTTTCAAACCAACTGTTATTAAATCTGAATTTCTATAAAATCTTTGCTGTTCTTGCAACTCTTTCCTCGTTCTCTTGTTCCTTCTGGTGAAATCCCCTGACTCTGGCAGATTTGCCCATTCATCAAATGAGACCGAGGCCAATTCTTTTTTATAACTTTTAAATTGTTCACCGATAGTTTTTATAGACTCTCCCATTGTCACAGAAGACTCTACTTGTTCGCCATCTTCGTTAGTTTTTGATGACGTATTGGATTCTTTCAGCTTTCTTTTCTTACTATTTAATTTCTTCAACTTGATCTTTCGGTCAATCTCTTCGTATATCCTATCAGCCTCCTCATCGTCATCTTCAGGTAACTGACCATTTCTAGTACCGAAGCTGTCTTCTTCATCAGCATCTAAAAATCTATCGTCGTCGTTATCGTCGCCATCGTTGTTATCATTGATTAGTCTTCCAGCTGGTAGTCTTGAGCTTCCTCCTAAGTCTGCCTGTGTTGAGAATCCACTTGCACCTCTACCTATTCCGGCCACGTAGCCTGGAGGGGCGTCCTGGTCTAAAAAACTCATTCTTTCCATTGATAGCCAATCGCTATGTATCTATAAAAACATTTAAATTCTTGTAGGTAACCACTATCTTTCTCCAATCAAATCAAGATATACTAGCTGATAGTAGTGTTGGCGCGAAAACTCCCTTATTTTCGGTCATTTTTTTCGGTCACTTTTTTTTCTCTGAATTAACGCCAACTTTTCTCGAAATTTGGATTTTTGTCATTTTAGAGATGTTTGGTAAGGTACACTACCTAAAATCTTGCTTAGTCATTCAGATTGGGCTGACTGAAAGTTTGAACTTTGGGGTTACAAAATTCAAATTTACACTCTAACAATTCCAAGTACTAGTACAAGAGATAGTCTTTGGTATTTACTAATTAGACTGTAGATATTATATTGAAATTCAAGTTATACGTATTTATGTAGATTTGAAAATT